>JAWPHD010005122.1:0-165000 GCA_037043455.1 Cyrtodaria siliqua
TATTTTTTTTTTAAAACGCAGTTTATAATTAGAAAATTAGTTGAGAAATACATATTTTACATCACAAGCACGTTTATGATAAGACTAACCTGGCAAACAAGTTTAATTATATATTATTATTTGTTTCAGTTAAATGTAACATTTTGTAATGAAAACAAACGCAGAGAGTTTTGATTCTGATTTATCGAATACATTACAACCTTATTGTTTATGTCGCATTATAACGTGTTCTTTGGGTTTGAGTCATGAACAGTTTAACATGCATACATTCTATATGTATACTTATCTTCTAGATTACTAGTAACTTACTTCCCGCGATCAAGATGCAGAATTATGCTTTAAACATATGGTTGCATGAAATGAAATATTGATCTTTTTGAATTACCTCGATAATACTTACCCGTATACGAAGTATAGCATGTGTATGTTAATCTGAGTTTTGATGCCATGAAAGTCTGTATTTTCTCGGCAAACGTATTCTAACTGATATTTAAATGTGTTTATTTGTATATCATACTCATTTTTACAAGTGCACGTTTACATTTAACCGATGATCGATTATAGGCTTTATGATGATCTTAATCGGATGCCTAACAAACCGATGATAGGTTTAAAACAATCGAATAATCGGTACTTCACTTGCGTTAACATTAAATATTTCAAAAGCATCTTTTGCAAAAGTATTTATGGTGATGTTTGTGGTGCTAGTAAAATATAATGCCGAAATAATTTTATTTGGCATATTTTACAATTCGGAACATTGAAAGCTGCAATAATTCAAAGTACTAATTTAATAAAAGTACTTAACAAAATCCGAACGTGTTCTTAGAAATTCTATCTAATGCATCGTTGTACAACGTCAACCAATCTTTCCCAGGTCATGCGCATATAATTACAAACTAGACGTTGGTATGGGTGTATTAGAATTGTTGTTTCGTACACAATAAAGTTAAAAAAAGAAAAGAAAACTAAAACCATAAAACCTTGGGCTTTTCCTAACACTGTTAATGCATTACGTAGTTCACTTTGTAAGGAGCGACATCGTTAATAATCTGACAATTGCATCCGATTACCTACGTTTATGCACCTTCGCAACATCTAAATTGATTCCGAACTTATCTGAAATGAGGAACATTTATATTAATTCTTTTATTTCAATTTTCATCCAAGAACACGTGCATGTGAATCTCTGTCCTTTTCTTACGTAAAAAGAAAGATGAGTGCAATATCCTCAGTTATACAGTTTGATACTTTAAGGAAATAGATATATAAAAGTAGATACTGAGCTAATTTTACATTCGATCTCCATGTCAGCAAAATTGTGTTTACAGTATTTTTACAGCGAAAATGTCAAACTACATGCAACTCCAAATTATGTGAAATTTATATAAAATGTAATAAAACAATAATTGGAACCAAGATATATATATATTCACTTGTTTTGAAAGAAATGTCATAGTACCTTGTCGTATACAAGTTTTAACAAAAGTTGAGCATTATGACATACTTTTTTTTTATCTTGATTTTTTTTTTATGCTAAAGACAAAGGTGGGTTACTGTCCATATATGTTTGCTTTTTAAAGTAAAAAGACAAATGAGGATGACTGACGCGGCGCAGTCGGTAGCGCTGCGGATTTGTAATCGGAGGCCCCGGGTTCAATCCTCCGTGGTGCCACTGAGTTTCGTCGGTGTGTTCTTAGGCAGGACACATTCCCTTAGCCTCGTCTGTCGGATGGGGACGTAAACCGGGCGATCCCGTGTATAGGTCTATCATCCGAGCACGTTAAAGAACCATAGGAATCTATTCGATAATGAGAGTAGGGCACGGTTCCCGGATTCCTATGTATCCTTCCCCTCTCTCTGGGGCGGCTCTAAATAACCTATACTGTGTTGATGAGCCTTTAAACAACATTCAATTCAATTCAATTGTTTGTGTATGTTTTCAAAGATATATATATGTATATACATATATATATAGGTTATCGAACATTAATCTTTGTTTTTCAATAAATGTAATGTTATGAATAACATGGTGAAAATGTTCAGTGACTCTATTTTTCCTCTTTTTAGTGACATTTTGGAGTTAGAAATATCTGTCTTCTTCAAAAGACGTCTAGTGGAAATAAAGTGTGATGGCCTACCTATTTTTGATAATGTTGAATCTAAATGATACCAAAGAAATTTTAAGTATCAATGCAATACAAATCTCAGTACTACGTCATTTCCTAGCCAACCCCACAGTTGATAAATTTTACTCTGAGCTACACATACAGTATATATTTTGTTGACAACAAAAATGACCACAAATGACGTAAACAATATGAAGAGAAAAAAAAGCTTAACATTTGATATGTTACCATCTTAAATCTTACATTTATCCATATCTATTAGAATGTAAAACATGAAACAATTCTGTTGTCAAGGATTTAAAAAATAAAATTCTTAAACTTGAACATTTCAAAACTTGCCAAGCCAACATCCTTATAAGTTTATTACTGAAGCCGGATAAACCCCCTTTTAGGCTGTGCCTTTTTCATATTAATGCATTAGTTGTATACTTTAAAATTTAGATAGAATATGGAAGAGGGTTGAAATCTCAAGTTTTTGTTTGATCCTATGTAGGCGGTTCTAAAGTCAAAATGAGGCAGGATTAATAACCGAGATACTTATTTTAATGTTTGAATGTAACTCAAGTTCGCCAAGTGTCCCTTTAACAAAACAGAATAAAACGCAAACGCTGATTAATGAGTATGACTACACGTTGTTTGCCGTATATATGTAATTGTTATCAATATGTAAAATAAGATGTATGTGCTCTGCTTGTATATGTAATGGATACTTTAGAAAAAACAGTAAAAAATGTATCCTTCCTAGGTACTAAAGTTCTGAACGATGGTATACATTGTGTAAGAGGTTGGCTGTGTTTGTTGCTTCCAAAGGATCACCCTTATCAGTATTTATTAACATTTGTTTTCTCCCCCAGGTACGAATCAGTAGTGTTATTTTGGGGATCAATCAATATATATGTCTTAAAGTAGAATACCACTTAAGCCGGTGCTAGAGGGCGTGAGAGGTATTGCTTCTTACACTACCTCTCATGAACAGATTCAATAAACCGAGTCTGTTACTTTATTCTCTTGGTTGTGTTTGTTGCTTCCAAAGGATCTCCCTTATCAGTATTTATTAACATTTAAACTAGCGTTCATTTCGTGAAGTGTGGCGGCTGTACAAATTTTCCCACAGCTTCGAATCAGTTGTGGTATTTTTACTGGTCATTTGAGATCAATGAGACCAATATATGTGTCTTTAAAGTAGAAAACCACTTAAGCCGGTGCTAATGTGCGTGAGAGGTATTGCTTCTCACATTACCTCTCATGAACAGACTCAATAAAAAAGAGTCTGTTACTTTATACTCTTGGTTGTGTTTGTTGCTTCCAAAGGCACCTCGTTACCAGTAGTGAATGTAATTCGAAGTCGATTTCGATACCATTTCAAACGTGATTTTATTAGTAGTATGCACTTTATAATGATGTGACAATCTCAGTTTATACTTTTTTCTGAGTAAAAGAAAAAAAAAAATCATAATCATAATCACGTAAGGCATTTAGGAAATCAGAACACAAAAAAAATATCTCGGACTTTAAGTTAAGACGTCAATAAACAAGAGGTCCAAGAGGGCCTGTGGACGCTCTACTTGTTAAAGATAAAGTTTATGTATAAGGGGTCATAACTCTTTCAAAAATTATTCAACCGGAACATGGTGATGATATACGCAATTAGGCTTGGTACTGATCATCCCTGCCAAGTTTCATCCAACCAGAGGCTCAGGAGAACTAGTCTGTAAAAAGTTAGCGTATTAAAACATTTAAGGGTTCATAACTCCGCCAAAATTCATTCATCTGGAACATGGCAATGCAATGCGCAACTAGGCTTGGTATTAATCATCCCTGCCATATTTATTGAAATGCGGCCAGGGGATCAAGAGAATTAGTTTGTGCATTTAAACCTTAAACGGGCCAACATTCATTCAACCAGAACATGGCAATGACAGGTGCAACTAGGCTTGATACTGACCATCTCCGCCAAGATGCGTTGAAATCAAAGAGTTCAGAAGAGACTAATCGAAACAAAGTGTGTATATTAAAACGTTTAAAAGGCCATAACTCTGCCAAAAATCATTCAACCGAAATATGGATATGATATGCACAACGATGCTTGATACTGATCATACTTTTCAAGTTTCGTTGAAATCCGGCCAGGGGTTCAGGAAAACTACCCCGGAAAATGTTTGTGTATCAAAAACCTTTAAAGGGCCATAACTCCGCCATCAAAAATAAATGTAGTGGAGACGGAACTGATCAGCCCTAAATGGTTTCGTTTAAATCCGGCAACGGGTTCTGGAAAACTAGTCAGGACAAATTGTGTGTATTAAAACCTTTAAAGAGCCAATATCGTGCAACCGGAACACGGTGACGATATGTACAACAATGCCTGCTACTGATCATCTCCGCAAAGTTTCACTGAAATCCGGCCAAATGAAGGCGCTTTCGTCTTAATGAGGCCGAAATATAGCATTTTTAAATAATTCAAGTACCATGACTCCTTGTTTCTAGTTTGATCTAGCTGGTTTTTATATTAACAATCTGGTAAAGTTTGATAAAGATCGGATGAAAAATGAAGGCCCTATTGTCTTAGACAAAATATAGCATTTTAAGCTAAAGCAAGGGCCATAGCTCCGCTGTTACTAAACCGATCAGGCTGGTTTTGATTTTTTTAAGAGCTTTTATTGATATTAACAATCTGGTAAAGTCTGGTAAAAATCGGATTAAAAATGAAGGTCCTATCGTCTTAACGAGACAAAAGAAGGCCAGCAGAACTAAAAACGATTGACGGAGACATCATTTGACGAAAACGTTTCACAAAGCTGGCCATTTCTGCTAAAATCATACATAAGAAAATACAAAAATGTAACAGAATTTTGAACAGCTGGATTTGATTATAATTAAATTCTTCAATCAATGGTAGGCGTGTTTTGGTGTTTTTTTACCTGCTTTCAAAATTTATTTAGAATATATATAAAACAGGAATATATATATATATATGTGTGAAACAGGAACAAACAATGGCTCTGCATATATGAGGGTGTGGACTTTATTGTTAGAGATTTCCTTTTGATGGGATGTAGTTTTGTTTACATTGTCTTGTCTATTTGGGAGCTGAAGACAGGATAATAGCGAGGATTGTGCGCATATAAAATCGATTCAAGCTAACCAGTAGGCCTTATTGCCTACTGACCGTTCCAAGTCGGTAGCCCTGTCTTCACCACCTTTTCTGTTGTTTTTTGTCTCTTCATTTTTGTTTACACTGTCTTGTCTATTTGGGCGCTGAAGACAGGATAATAGCGAGGATTGTGCGCATACAAAATCGATTCAAGCTAACTAGTAGGCCTTATTGCCTACTGACCGTTCCAAGTCGGTAACCCTGTCTTCACCATCCTTTCTGTTGTTTTTTTGTCTCTTTCATTGTAGTTTCAAGTCCTTGTTTGCAGTACAGTGCGGCCCTACGATGCCACCTACGTTCGGACGCTATGGTTTCTATAGGACCCTATATATCTTCTTTTTTTTAACTCCCTTATTCCTCCAGATTGCATTCAGGTCCTCTAATCAATCACACGTAGGCAAAATAATTGATGAACACATTCACCATAAGCTACAAAGTTTGCTGTTCAAATATATAGGATTTCTTACGAAGTTGCAAAAACAGTAAAGTGCTCTAAAGATTTACAATTATAATTATATGGAGCCATAGACATTCTAGTTGTTTAGCTAGGCAAACGCAAAAAAAGGTGTTCTCCTGGTGCAATGTGCGTGTGTATGTACTCTATAAAATAAGTTTAGCAATCAAATAACATTGTAAATCTCATTGGACAGACGTAAGGCTATGTGTCGTAGTGGCCAAGCATAATGTAAATAACAAGATCTGCGTGCGTTGATGCGTATTTAAATAGCATCAAAATAAGCTGTACTTTATGCTTTCAGTACGGGATTATGCCGACAAAGAAATTCAAAAAGACGGATCTGATTCAGGTAAGAATTATACGTGATTATGTATACATAAATACGTATTTCAGAATTGGTTGTGGGTTTAGATTTTTTTGCGATTTTATCGAAATATAACTCGTCAATGATCAGCTAGCTACAAAGTGAACTAGTTAGGATTTACTACCGTTTGTTACAATTCAGTTATTCAAAGTATTACCCTGGATTTGAGACAAAAACCCAAAAGCTAAGTCTTTGCATAATTCTGCCTTAGTTTTATGGACACTATACACATAATACTAACTGTCATCAAAAACAGACACAAAGGGAAATGACCTTCACATGCCTACATATTCACTTTAAAGCCTATGTCTAATATGTTTGTGTATGAGCATTGTAACTATATAAGATAAATTCCAGTATATTAAATGACAGCCTGAGTCTACACACAATCCATCCAGGGTCAACTGAACTTCTTCAAATCAGAAAAAAATCAGCTTCTCTCGTTCATAAGTCACATCACCATTGTGCAAACTACTAATCAGCATGTAAATTCCCGGGGAGGCATCATTGGATTCAGTAGAAATTATTACAAGTACTAACGATTGTGCATTACACATATATGCATATATAAATGATCATCTTTGTGTAATTATTTTGTTGCTAACTAATGCTGCCTATTTTGTTGGCGGATATAGCCTGGTGGAGATTTATTTTGGTGTACCATAGAAAATGATTTAACCCCCTCCCCCCGCCACCCCAACTAGTGACCATTCTGCTACTGACCGTTACAACGCGTGACTTCTTTTGTCAACCATTTTTTGTTTGTGATTTAACTTTTTTTTGTTGACCGTGTTCTGTGAATGCTACATTGCCTGTTCGACCTGTATACAGGGGCTTTTTACCAGTTTTGGATAAGGAGCCTTTGAGAAATATCCATGGATGAGGAATGAATTTCCACAGGTAAGCATACAAATGGGGAAAACTGCATGTTTTTCAAAGAAATTTGGTTGGGAATGGTCCTTATACAGGACTCTGCAAACAAGGATAAAAAGGCCCTGGTTTACTTATTTGTATCATTGTTTAATTGAAGGTCGCTGCACGCCACAGGAAAACACTGCCTCGCGCTCTGGTTCGGTATCCGTTCGCTTTGAAGAAATGCTTATTGACGTCATCAATGCCACGACAATCCACGTAGACTGGTGCCCATCTTTGAACATCGAAAACATACATGGATACAAAATACGATATGCTATAAAAGACAATAACTCGTATAATGAGATATTTGTAACTCCTGGGATATCTAATTACACAATTAGTGGATTGAAACCTAACACAGAGTATGATGTTTGGGTCAATGCTGTCGATGCACAAGAGAACGTCATACACGAATGTGGTGGAGCGACTCAAAAGACAGATGATGTCGAAGGTAATAGATGTTTTAATTAATTGTTTTGCATCTGACGTCTTAAGCCGAATGGTTAACGACGTTGCGTTGTAAACCTTCGCCTCTCACCGCTGCAGGTTCGAATCCCACAGGGTGATCGACTTTTAAGTGAGGAAATGTCGATTCTTACGGATGGTGGGAGTTGTAAAGTACTGGTTCTATCCAGGAAAAGTAGTTGGTCTGAGGCAGACCACCTACTTTTCCTGGATAGAACCAGTACCACCAAAAATCGACTGTCATATATAATCTCGCATGTGTTAAAAATGACGTAAAACACCAAACAAACAAACAAACAAAAATTATGTATCAACGTCAACGTTATTTTCTGGCATTTGAAATAATTTCTTAACAGCTGACTTCAGGGGTATTGTTTAGGAATTGTAAATCCTTCACAATAACCAAATAGGATTGAATATTTTAATAAATCATGTTAGATAAAATGATAGGATACTTGGCAGAGCCTCGTATCCTATCATTGTATCCATCTCGTTTAATTAAAATCAATAATATACAGTCACTAATGTAAGATTCTCTATGTACGAAAAGATAAATGAAATACCATAATGTTTACTACACCTTTTTCTTTTTATGTACCATAGGCTGTTCACCAAATCACTCGGCCGTATACCAATGTACATCACACACTATTTTCGAGCCTCATCTCTTTTCAAATTAAAATGCATAACAAGCAAATCACGTCTATGTGTGGCCATCATTTATATAAGTATATATAAGTATGGTAGGGAAAATTTATATATGCTGGTTCAGTGTGTTTAAAAAACTTGTGTTTTTTAAATATTGTGATATTTAATCGTTATTACACTGATTACTTTACAGATAAGGAAAGAATACAGTCCTCGCCTTACATTGCTATCATCATTGCAGCCATTTTGTTGACGACCGCCGTCGTGGTACCTTTAACTGTGCTCATTATAGCGTGTACGTAACGGGGTGTTAACTTGCCATATTCACGTCTCTCCAAAACTGTCTCAGCACGTCTTAGTAGTATTACACACTGTATAGTATACTTTTGGACAATAAATCAGAACAAATGCCAGATGTTCATATCAATGTCTACAGGGCAATTCCTATAACTTCATGCTTTACTAATACGATTGTAGTGTTATTGGAAGTGCTGTGTACTGCTTAAAACATTACTTTATGATTACTACAATAAATACACTTTGTTATATTGGGTTTGCTTTGGAGAGGAATGAATGTCTTAAATGTAAATGGATGTTGTGATTAGACGTACTTACTACGTGCAGACATATTTTCTTTTGCAGATTATAATTTTAGCTATTTTAAATTCTGTTTTTGCAGATGGTACACATAAAATATTCGATGCGCCTTACTTAACAGCGGTTGCTGCGGTAACACTGCTACTGATTGCTGTTGTTGTGCCTATAACATTCCTGTTTGTAAGGAATTGTGGGCAGTGCACAACTTCCGCTTCCGGTGAAACTGAAGTGCCGAAATTGTTACGAGAGAAGGTAGAGTTGCTATATTTAGGCGTGCGGCTTGTGAGCATATCTGTATAATTTTAAGCATGAACGTGATGCACCTTTGCTTACTGCTCTGCTTCGGGTTATTTGTGAAAAGGTGGTACATTCGTGCAATATCATTGAAATTATATTTGCATTTAAATTGTACATTTTGAATAATTATACTTTGAATTATATTAATATGAATTAATTTAATGTCAGATACTATGCCTTTAAAAATGTCTAACGAAAAAGATAAAGGATATACAATCAAGAAAGAGAAAATTATCGTAAGCTTTTATCTCATAAATACAATCTCATCCATCCCATAACAACATTTCATATATTTCCATAATTTTAAAAATGTCCAAGTTTAAATACAATAAACAGTAAAAACAGAGTATCATTATGTTACATTTACTGTTACTCGTTTGGTGGATTAATAGCCATGAACGAACAGTAACACACGTTGCAAAAGGTAATGTATTCTGTACTCAGAAGTGACTAAATCAAAATTGTAACTGGAGTCTGTTTGTAATAGTTCAACATGTAGAGAACAGTATACAATTATTTAATTACATTGAAGTCAATGGGTAGAACTTTTTATCGGAGGGAGTGACTACTGACCCGAGAAGGGTACTACTGCACGAGGCGGCACACCTTCAAAGGTCAGTAGTCACTCCCTCTGATAAATTGTCACTCCCGAGGATAAATAGTTATAATCCACGGACTCCTAAGGCATTAAATAATTGTTCTATTATATATCATAAAATATAACAGTTTTGATTTTTTAATAATAAAATTAAAATTTGGAGTGTGAGGCGTGTAAACAATGTATCTGCTTCCTTTATTCATTTAAATAAGCGCGTCATTGACACAGATCCACTATTGCACGGTCACGTGACGCTTTGCTGTTTTTTAAAAATGTACTATTGCACCTTACATTTAGTGAGGAACTATTGAACGGATGGCATATTGCCAATGGTCAAAACTATTTAATCACACGTGACTGCTTTTAGACCAATGAAAAAAGCTTATATTTATGATATATGATAGAACGATATTCTCACTATTCTATTAATCTCTTTGCTGTATATTCTATTTTTGTCATATAATACATAACGCTCGTCCACATATATGGCATATGTTCCTAATATGTTTTCATATAAAACATTTGAAAATCGCACATTTTACCACCTTTCACTACCGTTTTTTTCTACTTTCACTTTTCTTTACACACTGTCAATTTACAAGATCCACTAGGTCAGCAGACGACGTGGAGCGGTTCTCTTTGCAGCAACAAATTGTTTGCCGGGTGCCAGTTCTAGCAAACTGTATCAGACGTTACAATTTGTCAAAATGAAGGACTAAAGACAGACTTCGTACACGTTTTTCAATATGTCACCAAGCCGTGAAATGTAAACACAGTTTTTAGAATGAATCCCTTTCGTAGGTAATGATTAAACCGGAAGCATGACCAGCGCATGAAATGAAATTTGAGTTAACGTCGTATCATTTTCGAGTATCACATTTGTGTAATAGGTGTATTAAAGTTGATAAATTGAGCAAAATTACTTCATACATAAATAAGTCAACAATAAAATTATAATATTGTAAATTAAGTAAAATGGCTGTTATATAATACTGTTCTCTGCATACTCTTTGTACTATAAGAATGCCGCATACATAGTAAAAGGGTCAGTAATATTGTACTGTGGCATAGATAAATTGCAAATTCGCATTACAATGTCCTTAGCACAGATTGCATTGGAATTCCAGCTAATGCTTGTTGAAATATTTACTGAAACTTAAACCATATTCATTTACCGTCCTCATCCCACTTAAACATAAGAAAATTAATTAAGAGCTAGAGGGCGTGAACGGTAGCAAGCACTTTCCAATACCGTTCATGAACAGTCTCAATCAAACCGAGACGGCATTTTTTTTTATCGTGTTCGACGATATCCAAAAGTCACCTTTCATACCTTTTTTATATATCACAGTAGTGTTGCCTGTGAAGTGTGGCGGCGGTAAAACGTTTCCCGCGCTTGCAATCAGAACTGATATTTATTCCTTTCTTTGGAGATCGCTGAGCCCAATATTTACAGATATCGGTAGTACATTCTCAATACTTTTGGTTTCTTACTTGAATTTCGAATAGGTGGTTCCACTACTGCAACTTTTAAAGATTCTGAGTATTGTTTCATCACCCTTATGATATGTTGCCTGCTTTTTAATTTAGTATTTTGACTGTTAACTATGATACGCAGGCTTTATAATCTCTGCTCCCAGATAAATTCCATTTATTTTGTTTAGCTCGCTCATTGTTTTCTCGTTTATGGCAATGCGTTTTGTTAGACACTGGGACCATAAGCCGCTGGCCAAGGAATGGTGTGCAAATACCGCATTGAAGGTTCCATGTTCACCGTCAAATGCAAACCATCTTCGGGATAGCTCAAATTTCATTACTATTGACATTTTACATATCGAGCTCAGCCCAACCCGCAGCTAGAGGGCGTGAACGGTAGCAATCACTTTCACTACCGTTTATGAACAGTCTCAATCAAACCGAGACTGCAATACTTGCAAATTTCTCCGTTCATAATTTTTTACACCTGGTTGTATTAATTACAAAAGGTAGATAATAACATATGATAAATATATAATTGAATATTTGTTTAGATTGCTTCATGTTTTTTTGTTCTGTGTTGATGTTAGTACGAGCAGAAGCGTACCTGCCTATACGCAGATACGCAGCTGCGTAATGAAAATCGGAAAACCAAAAAAAAATTAACGCTGTGTTTCAATTAATTTTATTTTTTTCTCAATTGCAAGAATCAAGATCGCACCAGACAGTCTTGTGTAGTAAAAATATCAAAATCTGTACATACAATTTGCCGTCTTTATTTTAAAAAATCCCCGGACCCCACTAGCATGGTCAAACCAAAACTTGCGTAATGGGAAAAATACTCCAGGTACGCGCCTGACGAGGAAGACAATGAAAGGGCGCCAATCTTTTATATGTTTCAGATTATATCAAAGGCAATATTTTTTTAATTGTCCATGCAACCTCTGCCGAAATATACTGTGAACTTATCTATTAGGAGGAAATCATCACCTATTTGACTTTCGTGAACGTTTGAGAAATTACAAGGTATTGCCAAATTTGTTTTGTAATCCGCTGCCTGGTTTGAATCATGACAATTGCTAAGCTTGCTTTGAAGTTCGCATGTGGTTGTTGCTTCTTTCTGAATTTTGCTTGTCTGGTTTTTACTCAGTTTATTAGAGTTTGCATGTGTTACACATAATTTTTCATTACATTTTGATATTAAAAAATCAAAATAACAGACGAAAATAGGTTCAATACATATACCGTGGCTGTTAAAAACAATGGTCCGGCATTGGTGTATGTCGACACAAACGAGAGCATCGGCATCATTTACAGATACCGTTCTTGCATCGAGCCGATTGAGTCAGTTAAATGTACAAAGTGAAAAGAGATATAGATACCCATAAAACACGGGGTAATAGGTAAATCTGAATTGTATAGCTGCACAATTATTGCCAGATAATTGATCAATACATTTACCTGTGGAGTTATTTACCTGTTGAATGTTTTCTACGTCGTCAAATAAAATTGTATTCTCGACTGCCACAGATATTGCAATGTGTGAATTGTAAATAACTATTGGTGAGTACTGATATCGATTTAAATAAACATAAACATGTTCATGAAACAAAACATGGCCGGAGAACTTTAATCCACTTCAATTAGTCGATGCATTTCAACCAGTTATAGTGAACTATTTATATATCGCATGCTTGTTCTGTGTAATGAACAGTTTAGCAGCCGACAACGCAATTATGTGGAATTCAATAAGGCAGCATCCTCTTCCCTAATGTTCCCATAAGATTGAATAATGGCTGATCAAATTGCTGAATTATTTATTCGCAAATGATAGCTTAAAGCGTCTTTACTATTTCTGTGACAGATTTGCAATGTTAAAGTGTGTCAGACGAAATCCGACGTTTAGAGGAAAAGAAATGCGTTTTTCGTTCAGCAATGCAGTAGTCAGTGCCCCGGTGTTCGTGTAGATTAATATAATCAGTTAGACGTGTATTTTATTAGCCGTCCTATAACATTTTCAACGCTGGATGTTCATATAAGGCTGACATATTATGTAGTTGAATACAAAACGTGGACATAACGCAGCGTTTTTGAATGAGAAATACAGCGTTACCATTATGTGTAAAAGGGTACTTCAAAATTAATTGAGGATAAGGGATGAAATAAAATCAAAAGCATCGATAACATGTGTTAAAAATAACATCATCGTAGGTTTACATTGTTTGAAAAGAGTAGATTATTTATAAAAAGGTCAACGTCTAAGTTGCTTCGAATTTATTTTGAAATAGTCCGAAATAGTGTAATACAATCGGATGATTGAGTTACTTTAATTCTATCAGATAATTGCCTCTCTAAATCTTATACCAATCTCTAACAAAACTCTCCCACACAGCTTCAAAACATTTCATTATATTATCTTCACGCACGTGCAAGCATCTCATTGGCTTTCTACACATTTATTCAATACGTCGTCATAAGGTATACATACACCCACGCTATTACATATGCGTAGTAATTTATTTGCTATTTTGGTATTGGAGAGAGTTATATCAAACTGTGAAATATTAGCGCTTCAGCTATTTTAGACGCTTGAGAAACAATTTATATTAAACTATTATTATTACGATTGGGGCTCGATATTGTTACAAATTCCTCCGATATTTAATTTGAAATGTTATAATAAAATTAGAACAGTTCTAATATAGTTCTTTGACTAAAATTAAATATTAAAAGTTTGTGCCATTAGTCCCTGTAAAACCGCAAATATAAATATATCCAGTTACACATAGAACATGACATTTATTGTAGAAGAAAGAATGCAGTTTAAATTCACGATAAATTCAAATACTACCGCACAAAAGTTAGCGTCACAATAATCACTGCATAGCGTCTATGTATATGGCCTTCGTCCATTTCCCTCGACATCACGGTATCGTCATGGATTGTCCAGTCGGGCTCCACCTAATGTTACACCGTTGATCCAGTGGTACTTGAGGAATGATATACATCATGGCCCTCAGAATACGTCGTTCCATGAAAACGTTCCTTAGAGTTCGTCGTACCATTTTAGATAACCATAAGTCCCTTTAAAGTTGTGTTCAGAGTGTTTTTTTCAACCTGGCCAGATTAATGGATACTATTTCAGGTAAATTAACTGTAGATAATTCCAACCACCTGTTGTTGTTAACGTGACTATTTCCAAAACAATTCCTGTTTGTCCAATTAGTTTCCGACAGGTTCATATTTACACACATCGGTTCAAAAATGAAATATATGGTCCTGTAGAAACCACAGCGTCCGAGCGCAATGGCATCGTAGGTCCACACTCTACTGCAAATAAGGACTTGAAAATACAATGAAAGAGACAAAAAAAACATAAAGGGTGATGAAGATAGGGTTACCGACTTGGAACGGTCAGTAGGCAATAAGGCCTACTGGTTAGCTTGAATCGATTTTATATGCGCACAATCCTCGCTACTATCCTGTCTTCAACGCCCAAATAGACAAGAAGACAGTGTAAACAAAACTATATCCCATCAAAAGGAATTCTCTAACAATCAAGTCCACATCCTGAGAAACTAACTAAAGAAACACATACAAAATAATAAACATCTCAGGATGTATCCAGAATCGTACTGAACAACCATAGTAGTTGCAGCTAAAGAGAAAACCAATCTAGGTTACGACCAGAAAACCCGAGGGACGAAAGCTCATGCACCCACCTCCCTTATTGGGGTTTCAGTTGGTACAATCATAGAGTCCCAAGAGGTAGTCCAGTCATCGCACAAGTGAAAAGTGAAGCGTAATGACTGACTGTAGATACTTGAATATTGCAAAAGTTAGTTATGTATGGGGTAGCATACTGGACTTAACCACTGTTAGTCGGTCTTAATTACAAATGTGCTAATTACAACAAGTCCATTTTTGAATCTAGCCGGTATATTTATACATCATTGACGTCACCAGTTTATATATCAGTGTATATTAGTGTACATATTAGTATACATGTTCACAATTACATAAATATATATATATACCGATATTCTCTAGTAGTTCACGTGTGGCCACAGTTCTATACGCGTATGTTTCTCTATCTATATATCCGGATTTTTACATAAATACCGTGTCTTGATCTAAATTCGGGTAAATCAGACGGCATATTCCGTCCATTGGCTTAGCACGTGATGAAAGGGGTTCTGACCCCTTTACAGCGCAAACAGGCTGATCGGACGTCTTAGACGATATCGATACCATTTCTATTTCTTTCGATCCTTTCTGAGAGTTCATCATATACCCACACAAATCTTTGACAGAACAGACTTTTTACATTTACCCCGTTTATCGTTTATAACAACACCCAAGAATAATTGCATCCGTAATTTGAGCTATTAAGGCAATTGTTCCGAATGAAAATCCCCAATTTTGATAGGTTGAGTTTACATTGTCAACCGTTGCTACATTTTCTAAATCATTTATTAGATGCCCCATTGGAATTTGTTTAATGATTTAAATTGATTTTGGTATACGGATCATTAGGTTTGGATTACTTTGAGACAAAGGATTCCAAATCGTAATCTGAGTTACCTTTAGATGACGTAACAATACCTCATCCTCCGATCGTAGTTGGACGTCACTGACCTTTTCATAGACGAGAAAGAGAGATACTTATTGGACGCCTCACAGTTTGAAGGACAAGTAATGATGCCCAATGTGGTTGAACAACTTTCGAAATTAATTTTTTATCGTCCCCTTCGCATACTATCTCAAACTGTAAAGATTCTGTGGTAGCGATTGTCCATTGACAATGAAAAAGTGGTACAGCTATTGGTAACCTTGTGTTCAGGGTAACAACTGCTGTACAGTGGTTGGCAATCTCATCATCATAAGCAACGAATAGGCTGAATAGACATAGTTCTGAAAGATTAACCGGCTAAGTAGGACCTCCGACATAACACCATTCCGTTTTAGTACTGCACATTTCACTTTCTTCCGCCGTTAGGAAAACATATTTGTTGCGTGCTTTGTCTATTAGGAAACCGCCTGCTTATAAATCATACGTTCAAACCCAATTGAAAGCAGGGCTATGTCCAGGCGAGCTAGTTTTATTAAGGAACGGTACAGGTATACTATACGCCAGGTATACCTCATAGGTATTTTCTAAACGGATTCTCATCCAGAATCGCGAAAGTCGTTAATTGTTGGTAAAACAGCCATACATCCTGTTTAGGATCGCCAATAAGTGCCAGTAGTGGTGCAAGTGTGCCTTAATCTCAATTAGTAGCGAACATAAGTTCCCTGGAGAGATTACACTGGACGATAATTTTCCTAAACTCAGGAAGTTTATTTGATTTTTCTGGTGCTCAAAATAGAACATGACACTCTGTAGCATATCTTTGATCTCATCGACAATTAAATCCAGCCGCATGTACATTTCTAAGAAGTATTTAGTTTCCTGAATTTTCTTACTCGGTATTTCGGTTATTTCTCTCAAATTATCGTCAAGCGTATGGATAGAACCCACAAGCTCAGTTATTAACTGTCAATTTTTACGAATTTCAATTCGAGAGACATTTAATATTTAATTGCTCTCCTCGACAATATGAATTATCTGTTTTTGACTGTTGGCTAAAGTGCGAATATTCTTTTGAATATTTTGAAGATCCGTTTCATCAGCTACGTCAAATAGAAATAATAATGCATGGCCTATGATTAGAAAAAGAGGTCTCCTTATTCGTTTATGAGCCGTGCTCATTTTAAGTCTTTTAAAACTGCTCGAAATTATCTCACGCGTTGTGTTCAGATATCGGATTTCCTTTTCTCACGCCCGAAACGTATGTTTATATTCCGCATGGTGTGGCGATTTATATTGCGTAACTATGCATTCCGCTGCAGTAGCGGCGTTAATAACATCGACTGGCAATTTTGCCAAAAATTGATCAAAAGGTCGAAGGTCAACAATGAAACATGCTAATCACTTAGCTCTAGTGGTGGTAATTCCAATTGTCTTTTGGAAGATTACATTCTGGTATAACATGACAGACATTTTTATGTCAATATGTATTGTGTACAGTATAGCCCTCATGTTTCTGTAAAATAAAAATTTACACTTATAATCCAAACAACACATATGTTTAAAGCCTAAAGCAACCCTCTAATTCAAACAACACATATGTTTGAAGCCTGAAGCAAACTTATTTGTTGTCTCACTTGTTGTCTGCTGCGAGGACTTTTTCCGCGAGAAACGCTTCCTGCGTGCGATCACAGAAATCTCATTTATGTTTTTATTTGGCGTGAAAGTAATTGCACCTATAGATTTTTCACCTGATGAAAATGAGATGGGTGTCTCCACAATTTCCTTATTATCTGACGAAAGAGGAGTAGAGGTGATCAAAACACATGTCAAATAGGAACCTTGGTGTCAGAATTAGAGTTTTCATGATCTGAGTTATGTGCTGTTTACTTTGAGAACGAATTCTTTTGCGCAATTCCATCAAAGGGATGTCAGATTCACCGTGATGTTGGATATTGGCCAGCAACGTCCACAGCTATCTTTGCAAATGCATAGGGAGGAATATAAGTTTCTTGCAATGGAGGTTTGAACTTTTGCAAGTTCTGGTTGACAAGTAACACAACTAGATACATAATTGAGCAGTTCTTTAAACATGTTTGGCCAGTAATACTTGTGTTTAATTGTGACATACATCTTGGCAACTCCCATATGACCATTAGCGTCATGCTATTGCTGAATAACCTCTTGTCTTAAGTGACTTGGTAAATAGAGACGTAGGATAGGATCAGAATCGGCGTTTGAGATATAGTACAATATATCACCGTGAATAACATGCCTATTTGCTAAGGTAGGTGTAAATTTGTCATTTCGAAGTCCCGCCTTAATTTTCTACTTTTGCCTGCTCAGTTACCATGTTTATTTAAGGTTCGAGAGTAGTCTTTTGCAAATGATCTTCAAGATTAATATTGCACTTAACATACCTCCTTGGCTCAAACCTGTTCGAATTCAGTGCATTAACTTGATTGGTGTTATCATTGGTGTCAGGGTCATATCCCTAGGCAAATCTGCTACAGAATTCTGCACACCCGCAATAAATATATAAAGTCATAGTCCGCGATACTAAGAGCCCACATATGAATTTTATTATTTTGCATGGGGAATCTAACAGATATTTCAGTGAAGGTGATCTGACCTAATTATGAAGGTTGCCCAGGTAAAAAGTAATCTAACTTCTGCAAGGCGTAATAAATCGCAAAAACGTCTTTCTCCATAATAGACCAACGACATTGGGTATCACTCAACTTGTTGAACAAAAAGTGAATGGGTTCTTTAATTTTTATACCGGGAACAGCCTCAGTTTGTTCATCAACTGGTTGTGTCAAGCAAGCTCCTATGCAATTGTTCCTTGCATCCGTATAAAGGATATAATGCTTGCCTGGGTCAGGGTAATCTAACATTGGTAAAATGTCACCCGAAAGTTAGAGTCCCACTTAAATTTGGCATATTTTCTTGTGAGAGATGATTGGTTGTGCTATTTCCGAATACTTTGGAATACGTTGGAATAAATCGATGATAATAACTGCACATGCTAATAAAGCTGCGAACCTCTTTTACACTGGTAGTTGCAGATAATGATCTAATGACTTCCACTTTCTTTGGATTAGGTTTAATTCCGTCGCTATTAATACCCAAGCCTAAATACTCAGTTTCAGCTTATAGAAAGTTACATGACTTTAACTTCAATTTTAAACGATGTTGCCTTATCCGTTGAAATACTTTTTCAATGTAAAACTGAATATCAAGATGTCATCAAGAAAAGCTGTTGGGAAACTGTCTAACCCAGCGAGAACATATGAAATAAGTTCTTGAAATATGGCTGATGCATTAGTTAACACAAAAGGCAAGATATTGAACTGAAATAGACCTTTGTGACAAGCAAAAGCTGTCTTTTCAATGTCATCTTAGTTCACGGCTACTTGCCAATAACCTGACTTGAGGTGGAGTAATAATAAGTAGTTTGCTTTCTCTAAATTAATCGTCTATTAAAGGCTAAGTGTACGTGCTCGATTTTGCAATTGTATTTAAGGCTCTAAAATCTAACCAAAACTGTTTAGAGCCGTCATTTCTACAATGACCACGGGAAAACTCCAAGGAGATTTTGATCTAGAAATAATTTTTGCTTCTAACATTTCTTCAATTGCTTGATCCACTATATTTTTGATTGTTGAGTTATGTTCTATAAGGTCTGAATTTAATTGGTTTATGGTCGTCTGCGTCAATTTTCATTTTGACTGTTTTAGTGTGACTTAAATCAGTATCTTTCTATGCGTACACCTCGATTGTATCATTACATTTTTGAAGGACTTTACGTAATAACAAAACTGCATGTTGTGGGTCAACAACTTCAACGAAACGTGCTTGAAGTAACTTGTGCCCATGTGCGGATAGGGTTTGCATCCATATACCTTTTCAAGAAATCACTAACGGGACCCTTACTCGCCTGATAAACAACCAATTTAAAACTGTCATTTGCCAAGCCAACCAACAAAGAATATTTCTCAATACTTTTTACCCAACCCTTAAATAATTTGCTTTCCCCCTCAAATGGTGTAATGACTTTGGCTACACCATGAGCACCCATGGTGGTTGTTAACGCCGAAAGCTGATCAGCCATTACCCTAAACATGTTTACAAACTCAGCCTGTTCTGCCATATTTGCTAGAGTAATACAGTACAATTACTCACGGTTGTCGAATATGCTTCCAGTTCTTCTTGCACGTTTTGCACAATTGTCACCAACCGTCAACAAAGTACATTTATGATCGAAATATAGTGTCCATACACATGGTTAGAAGCCGCCCTCCACACCAAGTTCGAAGTGTTAATTATGTCGAATTAACACATAATCCTGATCACGAGAGCACTAAAAGAAGTCATGTGTCACTATGGCACAAGGGCATTAATACATAACATCTTGAATACACGCTTTAATAAGCTACCCAATCGTAACGTTTGATCGTACAGTGGTACTTTAATTCTATGAGATAATTGTCTCTCTAAATCTCATCCCAATCTCTAACAAATCTCTCCCACGCTGCTTCAAAACATCTCATTGTATTACCTGCACGCACGTGCAAGCATCTCAATGGCTTTCTACACAGTTATTCAATAGGTCGTAACATGGTATACGTACACCCGTGCTATTATCTATGTGTACTAATTTATTTGCAGAGTCCCATAGATGATTCCACCGTGAAATTTAGGGAACATTTAAATACACACAGAACTTTTACCAGCTACTAGACTACATTGCATTGCGTGCCTAAGTATGCAGACTTTGAATTATGCAGAGAAGCATAGTGTTTCCCTCCGTATTTATTTACTTCTTGTTTTGCATGTGTCATATTTATTGAACAAATGGTTCCTTAATTCCTTTATATGAGTATGTATTATGTGTGTGTATGTGTTAAATCAGCTCATATAACGTACATTATATCGTTGGTATTGAAAATGAATAACTTAGGACGAATGTGAATTTATTAAATGTATTCAAGATAAAGATTTGAAGTTCTCGTAGAAATGTTATCCTTATTCACACACTCTTTTACCAACTCAGGACAACTAATTATCTACACGACTTATTTAAAATATGTTATGAATTTCACATGAATTGGCATGATTGAGAGTGGCATTTTAGTACATTCATTCGTGAAAAGAAACACGAGTTTCATGTCGTGAAAGAAGTTTTGTTGATCAAACCAATCAGTTTAATAATCTGTGTGTAATTTGGTTCAAACACAAGTTCCAATTACGAGACATTTGTTCTAGGGGCTCCAGACTTCAGTAATTTATTATCAGTATCAAACAAATACTGATTTCTAATGTTATACATCTGACTCTCATAGTTATATTTTCAACTGTGAAATAATTTGTATACTCACTAAATAAAATGTTCTTTATCAATCTTTCTCTTTGGGCATTTGATACAAGATGATGTGTATCTAGTATGATTTATTCCCATCCGCTTTGTATTTTACAGAATGCTAATAACAGTGATATGGAAAACGAAATACTCACGTCATCTTTTCGTCACCGGAGTGACGTCACAGAAGACACATACTGGAGTGACGTCACAGATGTCGCTCTATCAGCGGTTCCATCATATAAACGTGGAAGGAGACTTCAATCGTGGTTGGATGCTATTGCTCAAAAAGACTTTGTGAAGAGGACAACGATAAAATACTTTGGCATCAAGCTGCTTTCAAAAAACTCTTACAGGGGCCGACCAGAAATATTGTAGACACCAGGAGCGTTTTTGTTTTTATTTCAAGGTTTGACAAGGTTTAGATGACGTTAAATGTTATTAACACAGTTACAAGTGTAAAATCCGTGTACACGTGTTGCATCCGTATATCTAAAACATGGACTGATTATTAACGAGTTTTTAATCATTTTTAAATTAGAGTCATAACACCGATATTAAATGTCAACCGTTACAGAGCATTCATGAAGAAGGACATTCAGTTACGATTTATATGTTTTCTTCCTTATTCGGCATACGAGGTCAGTCGATATGATCATCGCAATTGAAGGAAAATAGCACAAATTACGTTTCCTTCTGAGAGTGACCTGATTCCTTTTCTGGATAGTGTGAGAGTGATCTGATTCCTTTTCTGGATAGTGTGCTATGTATTAAGGTTAATAACACATTAAGGCCGTGTTGCATAACTATGCTTGGAACCATTAGCGTTGTTAAAACAACCCGTGTATTAGCAAATATAATGCCATACATGTAAACAAAAACAAAGGGCTTTAATTATTGTATATAAATGTTACACATCAGTGCCACAATCACTTCTTGGTTATGTCGCGTCCGCACGCAAAAACAGTGACACGCATGCGATTCCATTCTTGGAAACATTTCTTAATAAATGGGATATGGCGTCTGTGAACAACAACATTTTAGACATCATATATTTATAGGTTATTAGAATAGTATTGGGATATATGCACGACTTCTTTTGCGTATTAATATTGAGCGACTTTAGGAGCGCAATATTTATGCGCGAAGGAACGAGTGCAAGCATCCCAATAAATCTAATAACCTTTTTATTGCATTGGCTTTTTTAAATTAGAACAATATAATAGGTTATAACATCTAATTCTCGCCGAAAACATTTATTTGAAACAAACATATTGTCGTTACACCGTGGGAATTTTCACAATGAAATCAACATTTTTTAATAACGTGATATATCTTCTTTGACATGAACCCAACATTGCACCAATCACGATCGAGTATACATTACACACCCAGTATGACTTTATAACACGTCAATATGAGCGCATATTGACGTTTGCTGTTACATTGGAAGTAAACGGAACTTGTAAATGCGTATGCTATAAATCTAATATCCATGATACCGATAGTAAGCTTTTTTACGCCTATTACAAATAAAAAAAAAATGTATGTACATTTCCGTAACGTTCTGCATACGTACGCATTACTAATGTAGTTTTATCACATAACATCGCTTTTGAGAGTGTAATAAAGCCATTTATTTCTGGTAATACTCTAGTGTATTACAAATGTTACTTTAACTTGAACTTCCTTAAGACTATAACATTTATATACATTTCCATAATTTTCTGCATACGTACACATTACTAAAGTAGTTTTATCACATAACATTGCTTGTGAGAGTGTAATAAAGCCATGACCTATTGCTCGTAATACTCTAGTGTATTACAGATGCAAATGAGGACGGAATCACTGTATTTGTTACTTTGAGTAAAACATTTATTTCCAATTGTGTGCATGGTATATCATACGACACCTTTAGACACCTTAAAGATGTATTCTAATTTGAAATCTTACTTTATAAAATCCATGTTGGTAACGTTAAACTTAGTTTAAGGTTTCGCATTATTTGTAGCGCGAACGCGTTACAGTCGCTTAACGTACCTGACGTCATGAAAACAACACGACTTCTTGATTTCTCTCACTATTTGCCTCCGTATACAAGGTGAAGTGACAACATTAAAGTGAAACTCACGTCATAGGTATGTTATGTAATAAACAGAATCTTATATTCGTGAATGTGTATTATGGACTTTAATAAACTCGTTGGATAAAATTATAGGATACTCTGCAGATCCTATCTAGAGCCTCGTATCCTATCATTTTATCCATCTCCTTTATTAAAATCAATAATACACAGTCACTCATGTAAGATCCTCTATATTAACTTTAATTAGTATTGTATTATACTATAGAGATTATTTAACTGCTGGGATCGATTATAGGGAAATCATTCCCGACATGGTAGACGTGTAGTTCTTTTCACGAACGAGCGTAAGCGAATGAGTGAAAAAAAAAACACATGCCTACCATCGAGTGAAGGATTTCACAATAATCGAACACAGTAGTTAATAATCTACTTATTACATTTGTAATCAGATTATGTATGACTTTAACCAGAATTATGCGCTTTACTTAGCGTTATCGGCGGATGATGTCGACCTCACCAGCACGTTAATGACGTCATAACTCAACGTCGCAGTTAGTTTGTTTTGTGTTGGGAGTAAGGTATTAATACTTAGCGATTATGAATATTCTTTTACTGAAAAATCCCAAGCTTTCACCCACAGAAATGTAATACAAATGAATAATTACGATTAACATTTTAAATAGTATTGCGTATTCTATTAGTAACATGTCTTGCTATAGTTTCCATATAACCATGTTTTCTCATTGTTGTGCATAACACTTATGTCTGTACATTTAGCTTGAATGTGAATTTAATAAAACAGCATGCATATTACATGTATAGTGAGTACAGAGACTGAAACATGTGTGGCTCTCTCGAGCAGGGCTAATGTTATAGTACATTACCATTTGTTCCTATGTCGACTTACTTGTATCTCTTGTCTGTGTTTGTGGCTTCCAAGGGATCCCCTTTTCAGTATGTTTGACATTACATTAACTCTAGCGTTTGTTTAGTACCGTGTGGCGTCTGTATAACGTCATCCGATTTCAAATCATTAGTGTTATTACTTAATCGTCCTTTGGGATCATCAAACCCACTCTTTGTGGTTTTAGTAGAATACTGCTTTTTAAGTAGAATACCGCTTAAGCCGGTGCTAGTGGGGCATGAGAGGTAAAGTAAAACCGAGTCTTCTACTTTTCTCTCTTGTTTGTATTGGTTGCTTCCAATGGATCCAGTTTTGTCTGGCCGTTGTTATTTATACGTTTATTTTTTTGGATTCCCTTCATAAAACACCAGTTAAGGCTCATAGGGATCTAGATTGTGAAAAGTTGAGGTCCGTCCTGTATCCAATAGTTACCTAATACAGTCTTCAAACTCCTGATATTTTGTCCAGCATGCATATTTCTATGTGAGGTAAACTAAGCACACATTTGTTGCTGGTATGGAACTAACCCATATGGTTGGATATGAAACGTATATCGAAAAGTGCAGGTTAGAGTTTGAATATGGTAAGCCAGTCATTTTGTTTAAATTACATACATTTATTTAAGGAGACTTAGTATTTACCTTTCTCGGGTCTAGGTTACAATTCAATGGGACACTCCACATGTGTCAAATATTGCCTCACTTTTGTTAATATGTCTGTCAAATATAAAAGAAAGTAGATATATAAATCGAACAGGAAAAGTAGCTTCCAAGTACCACAGTCAACAAAAAACATACATAGAAACAAAGCATACTTACAAATGTGAATAAAATGCAAGATATGACATCACAAACACACAAGGTTTGCCAATAGGGCTACCGCCTTGGAACGGTCAGTGGCAAAAAGGACGCTGGGGATTTAAACCAGGTTCTAGGGTACACCAAACCTCACTCTAACAATATTGTCATTATAATAAACGGGACAGTGTAAATAAAGATATCCCCGCCAGATTAAAATCTCTAACAAACAAGCCAGCGATAATAATTAATATAAGTAAAACACATGAATGATCATTTATATATAATATAAAAACAAAAGCCCAGAAAGCCACAAAGTTAGTACTCATTGACTTGGCAGAAGCTAGAGCAACAAGAGAACAAACAGTTAAGGGTACGACAAGACAAAATTAAATACAAACATCAAACTTACATATATCAGATAGCTCATTACGTGGTCCCGCCTTAATTCCATTAAGCGATGGAGAAGCTTATATTAGCAAGATTTCATAACGGATATTTAGACAATAAAACACGTTTAAACGCATTTTTTATTGAACAAAATGCGATAACCTGTTCAAAATTACCTATTAAATGTTTTAATTTTGCAATATGCAAACATTTTAAGCCGAAATTAAGGTTTTATTTCATACCCCAGCCAACCCCGTTTTCGTTTCTTGGAGATGGGGTTGGATGGCGTATGAAAGTTAATACTCAGACCACGTCCTGTTTGACAATAATAATAAATAAGAATTACATGGTTAGTATCTTGGAATTTCAGCTATATAAAGAAATATAAAAAGATCGGACAGGGAAAGCAGCATTCAAGGAGGACAGTCAACCACAAAACACAGAAACAAAAACGAAAACAGACAAACAAGAAGGCAAAAGTAATAATAAAAGCAAACAACGTCACAAACACAAAAGGGTTGACAATAGGGATACCGCCTTGGAACGGTCAGTGGCAAAGTAGGCCACTGGGGGTTTAAAACGGTTCTAGGGTGCACCAAACATCACACTTACCCTACTGTCATCCCATTAAAACAGGACAGTGTAAATAAAGAAATCCCCGCCAATCCCCGCCAGGGATTATATAAATATATGTTTTAATTGTGTATGTTGGCAAGTGTAAGAAAAGTAATAAATGCGAGCCTGTGGTGAGTATTTATCACTTTTCGACACGTGCCAAAATACAACTGAAATTCTAAGTTGCTAACCATTTAATTTGTTTATGAAGCAACTGTTTTAAATAAAATAATTTACATTAAAACAATGGAAATTTACAGTTTACGTCTGCTACCGCCAATATACAAATGGAGGATAATTTGTCAGGGGAAGTAACTTTGGAAAAAAAGTGTTCGGCGTTTAAGTATATTTATATCGATAATAAATGCAAAATATTTCTTTTGATAATGTATTGCATTTCTCTAAATTGATCAGCATAAACATATCGTTTATATTTGTAGTTTAGATGGGTGATCTCGGACTTTTTATGTCATCGAATAATAGCGCGTGTAGCCGCATAATACAGCAGTTAGGCGGAAACAATTGGGTTAGTAGACAGAAGCTGCATTTGTATAGTAGAAACATTAGTTGCATGATAAATACTGAAAAAGGGGATATAAAACTGAATATGAATATATGTATTAACTGTGTTTTTTGTAAACAATAAAGAAACACGAATTGTTAGAATATATTCTATTTATTTTTGTGCTGCAAATGTGTAAAATGCATAAGTTGTAAATGTTATATATTCGGGTTCATAAGAGCGAGTCAACACACGTTCTAATATAGCCTATATATATGCTTTAGTACGAAGCTACTATGAGAGATGCTCAACAGAGACCGACCCAGTGATGGGTTGTGTATGAATATATATATAGCAAAGGCATGCATGTATATCAAGTTACAGTAAAGCACAATATACAACAGTAAACAAAATGAATAAAAATGTGTTTAAATCAATGTCATCATTGCTATTTTCAGTTTCATACTCCATTTTGAGCCCCATATAATCTCTATGTCTGGTATAAGGTTGAAGAGAAAATCCCTTCATCCTAACCACGTATGTACATTAATGGCACTTCATCCCAATCACGTGGCAATTACCTTTTTGAAGCGATATAATTATGCTCATTCAAATCACGTTCATCATTCTCGCTAGCACTATAACTCACACAGCAGTAGGGTAATATGGTACGATTTTACATGTATTCAATGATAAATACATGCCATTCGATCCATAGGTAAAAGTGTAACATAGTTTATAATCATCAGGTCTGAAGAACGAGAAACCAGAGGGCCACAGACAGCAGGCGGCACACGACTCCCGGCCGACAGACGCTTCATGGATGATCTCACCATCGCTGCAAAAAAGCCATATCCAGGCTCGATGGATTCTAAAATCCCTAGATTAAACGTTTACATGGGAACGTTTGCAATTCAAACCAAAGAAATCCAGATGTATGGTGACGAAGAAGGCCAAGTTACTAAGAAATTTCCACTACGACTTCACAAGAGGAAATCCCATCCTTGTAGATCGACCAATAAAATGACTTGGAAAATGGTTTGATGCTAGCCTTAAATTGAGGAATAACTTCCAGAATCTGTGACATCAAGTAGAAGAAGGGATGGGGAACACAGATAAGACAGGACTCCTAGGGAAGTTTAAATTAACCAACTTTACCAACATGGTCTCCTGCCACGGTTTATTTGACCACTAAAGATGTATACTGCATGAAATAGCCATAACAACTGTGAAGGGCTTGGACGTACGATCAACAGATACATTAGAAGATGGTTAGGACTTTACGAAAATACTACAAGCTGCAACTACCTCTATCAGCTATTGTTGAAAAGTTTAAAGTAGCCAAGACAAGACAGGTTGTTACTTTAAGAGATTCAAAGGATGAGATGGTGCGCAAAACTGGAATTGAAACCAGAACAGGCAGACAGTGGTCAGCAAGCCAGGTAATAGAACAGTCAGAGATCAAGATACGCCACAAGGACATTGTGGGAACAACATGCGAAGGGAGGCAGGGATTGGGCAGTACAACAAAGAAGTGCTGGAAGGAGGAAAATGCAACGGAACGAAGGAAGCTGATCCAAGATGAGGTCAGGGCTGCTAAAGAAGAAGCAAGGCAAGCAAAAGCAGTGGAGGTGGTGTGCAGGGTGCCTGGATTCGATGGACTCTACCAGAGAAAAAACTCACTTGTCGATGGAAGCTTATTGATAACCCTGCATGTTCAGTGAGGCCGACAAGGAACCCTGGAACACACCATATCTTCCTGTTCAATTGGGCTTACCCAGGGCCGCTACAGATGAGGTCACGACAACGTACTCAAGGAGTTGGCAGATACTATGAAAAAGGAACACAGTTTTCCTACGTTTCACCATGTTAACTGAAAGTATTTATTGGCGTTGGTGAATAATGCGTTTCACTAGTTAATACATATGTGTTACGTATGTTATGTATCGCAGTCTTTCAAATGATGTTATCTAATCATAGCATTTTTGATACTCAACTATTATAACACACGAGACAAATATATTAATTGATTTTAAACATTAATTAATATTAAGGAATAATTCCAATTCTATTGCCTAATATATTTTCAGTTTTCAACGCTGATGATATAATGGCAGGTAATACATTATAAGTCACTTTTTTATTCATTTATTTATTTGTTCGTTCGTTTGTTCGTTTGTTTTTTGTCATTACAGTATAATATATTTCTAATGGTGTCATTGCATTATTGATTTTCCTTCTTCGTTTTATACAGGACGAATATATGACAAAAAATGCGCATTTTTCTCCGTATAACATTTTAAAGCATATATCAACCAAACGATCGAACGTCCGCCAATATACAAATGAAATAAAAACAGAGGTCGTGTATCATGTAAGAAAAAGGAAATCTTTGAATGACGTCATGCCTAGTTTGACACATCCCAGATAGATGTACCCTATTTCTACTTTCGTTTTACTGTCAGTTATGATTAAATTTCTCAAACAAACACTAATAGTTGTTCCCAGTACTTCATTCGGATGAATTAAAGGTAATAATAACTAAAAGCAATCAAACGTGCGCATTTTGTATCACTAGTAAGGCAGGAAAACTTTTTTTATTAGGCACTATTTGAATATACACCACGAAAGCACAACGCAACGCAATGGTGTAATTACGCCTAATATACCAATTACGTAGTTTCTGAAGCCACAAATTTCAACAAAACTGAGTTCAGATCCAGACTACAACCAATTACCATAGTCTCGTTATTTAA
Organism: Cyrtodaria siliqua; assembly: GCA_037043455.1. NCBI lineage: Eukaryota > Metazoa > Mollusca > Bivalvia > Adapedonta > Hiatellidae > Cyrtodaria > Cyrtodaria siliqua. The sequence continues at coordinate 29,083 of JAWPHD010005122.1, forward strand.
ATAATCAGTATAGTAAGGCTTGCATCTTAACACAGCAAGACATACGTAATTCAATTTTCCATTTTCCTTCACTGTCAGCAATCCTGCAGTCTCAAATTAACCTCGGCTCTATTTGTGCCTAACTGACTATTTTATAACTACTAAATAATATTATGAATTAAGATCAATTCTTCAGCCAGTCAAGAACAAATCGTTTATTTGTAAGAGTAGAATCTTTAAGGCCCTTCGAGTGTGCCATTCGAATGTGGAACATTGTGTGAATGTTGTTTTTATGCTGCATGTGATTGAATGTGGAGACCTTGGTGTTAAGTCTCATCCGCTGGAATTCTCAGAAAGGTGTCATATTGCTACCAGTGTTGTCTAATCGCTGTTCATTATTATCATAAAGGCAATTAGGCTTCAGAAATGTCCCATAAGTTGACGAGTCAACTAGGTAGGTTGTCTATAATGGACATACATTATTGTTTCCTGTAGTATATGTATTGATTCGATAGGCACAGTTCCAGCGTTTCATACCCTTTCTCTGTAACGTCTGTAAATAGCGTAATAGTATGTATCAATAAGCCACCGTTAAACAGTAATTATATTCAATAACAATGGCAACAACTTCGCTATTGAGTGGAATATGTGTCAAACCCATACAAGACCTTATTAAAGATAACATTCAAATACAATTTGGTAAACAATTCGAAACCGTTTACTCACGATATATCGGTCAAAATTAAATTCTCTTGTATTTTTAACAATGAAGGTTTAATTACTATATTACGCATACGTTTCTTTTGTTTATTGTCAAACGCTCGTAAAAAACGGATTGAAAAATCCTTTAAAAGCCTCTATATAACCTGACAGTGATTGCTTTAGTTACGGTGCACAGTTTAATTGGGTTACATAACGTAAGAGTGAGTTTTGATGCTACCCATAACCTGATTTTAATCCACATCGACCTTTTACCACTAACCGTTCCACGGCGATACCAATGTGTCCTACTCTTATGTGTTATATTTGTAGTGTCGCATATCTTGTTTCTATTTCCATGGAATTGTTGTTGTTTTTCTGTATGTCCTCTTTTGCCGGACTGCTTTTTGTAAATGCTGCATTTCCTGTACGAATATTGATATCCACTTTACTTAGTATGACAAAGTAAAGTATATATCAATATAAAACTTTATTGCTTTTATAAAATGAAATTCGCTTATTGTCAATAATCAAAAGCGCCAAATCTTTAACTCGATCTATATTATTGGCGTGCTCGTCCAAAAATACTAAAAAGTAGATGGAAGAACAAACACAAATAAGAAATGAAATTAGCATACTCGGTTTTATTGTCTGTTCATGAGAGGTAATGTGAAGTGCATATCCTCTCATTCCTATAAGCACTGGATTAAGCGATATTTTATTTAAAGCCACAAAAACTTGGCTTGGTGATCCCAAAGGAGTAAGTAATAACACTAGAATTTATAGTCGGAGCAACTCTTTACGGCCGCTACACAGCACTAAACAAGCGCTCGTGTGAATATCATCAATACTAAAAATGGAATCCTTTTAAAGCCACACAAACAAGAGATAAAATTAGCAGACTTTGTTTTATTGTGTCTGTTCATGAGAGGTAATGTAAGTGCAAAACCTTCCTTGCTTCCTAGCAACGGCTTAAGCGATATTCTACTTTAAATCCAAAAAGACAGAACTTCGAAACCGCTGTGTAAGACCTATTTACAACACAATTTTAAATCAAATGTGTTTAAAATTATACTACTTAAGTTCACAAGAATAAACCAACAAACACTAAAGACGTACGATGGCACATCGCTAATCCTTGATCAGACCTGAACGTTTGCCCGTATAGCTAAAGGCCACAACTAGAAAACTAGTCCGATACTTTCTTGAGTGTTTAAAACCTTTATAATAATTTTCATAAAAACAAATACTCGGATTACTCAAAAACAAAACCATGGCTCCAGTTATGTTTTATTATTTTCATTATATTATTATGAACGTTAATGCTTATGGATCTGTCCTCTCTGGACGTTTTCCGTTTTTTAATGGATACATCACTTTGATTAAATCCATTAATTGATTTGAACAATACGTACGATTGTCGTGGACAAACAAACAGGTTACTTCATTATAATGGAGATTGTGTGTCAAGCAGATCGAACGAATTTCACTTAGTAGTTGCATTGTTCTTGTTTTAAGGGATGAGAGAAATTAAATGAGTGTGAAGCACTAATATTAGGTAAGGAACTATTGTTATATGAAAATGTGTGATATACAAATGGAAGGAAAATGTGCACCGCCTGTCGAGAATACTTATTCGTTTTTTATTATTAAAGAGATTTTATGTCTTTCGTCAGCTACCTTGGCAGATCGGCTTTGACTATAATAAATAACACGCCTCGGCATCGAGACGAATCCTTTTCCTGTTATAGTTACTACCATTCTAAAGTTCGTGTTTCTAGAGCTTGTAGTCGTGTTAAAGACTTTACAATTGACGTTTGAGATTGCAAAACGGTCATAGATAATCATTAAATTAAAGTAATTATTATGACCGTTCCAAGGCGGTAGCCCTATTGTCAAACCTTTAGTGTTTGTGATGTCGTTTGCATTTGTTATTACTTTTGCCTTCTCGTTTGTCTGTTTGCGTGTTTGTTTTCGTGTTTTGTGATTGACTGTCGTCCTTGAATGCTGCTTTCCCTGTCCGATATGTTTATCTTTTATTATTATTAAATAAAATAAGTTCAGTTTAGGTTTAATAGAATGTAAATGTTTGTGAATGCAGACATTATTACTTGTTATTCACACGTCAATTAAGTTCGCAATAATTCCAGTCCAGAGATAGTATAATAGTTGTAGTATAAATAATACATTTAATGACAAGTATTTAAGTGGATAACAATAGTATTGATGTATTCGTGTCTGGTCAGTCAGATCAATGTGGAGATAATTGGGATATCGTTAAGATGTTGCTCAGACATGTCAGACTTGCAAATACTATCATCAGTAAAAGGTGCCACTTTGAAGATTATTTTTATAATTGGCAATCGTCTAGCTGATTTATTTTGTATCAAGAAATATCACTTGTGTCAAGATGCTTTGCAATGGCTTGGCAGAGAATGATGAGGGTGCATGTCTCAATATTATTTCTCATTGCAAATTCAATAACCTTTTTAAAACAGTTTTCGAATGGATTGCACTGTTGTCTTGTCTTTTATATACTTTAATTGAGAATGCTTATTTGACGTGAAATGATCAAGCATGGTAAACAATCATTCTGTGAATTTACCAAAACTGAGATGGAGACGTCAGCATTCCTGTTCATCAATTACCATTTTAATCCAGTGATTGAGAAAGAATTATCATTTTAATCAGTGATTGAGAAAGATGGCTATTAATATGTCTGCATATCTATTTTAGAGAACAGGTTTAAAACAAAGACGGGCTTTTATTTGTGTTTCTATTTAAAAATATGGCCACTGGGTTAGCTTAAATTATAAAAGTAGTTTTTGGCATCTATTTAAACATCACGTTCAATGTCATATACAACCATTTTCTGGAACAAATGTGCACTTTCTGGAAAAAATATAAATGCTGTTGATATACATTTGACAAGCTTGCAATATGTACGATAAATAGAAAACATATTGCTCTCTCGGTTTCTTTGTTTATTAACGGTAGTGAAAAGTGCTTGCTACCGTTCACGCCATCAAGCCCTGGGTTGAACAGAACTCAATATTTAAAGTGTCCACAGTACAGAAATATGAGACATACCGAAGATGGTATGAATATGACGGTGAAAATGGAACCTTCACTGAGGTATTGTCACACATTCCATGGCCTGGGGTAGTGGAATCACCTATTCAAAGTTAGAGTAAGAAATCAAAAGTATTTGAGAGTTAACACCGATTACTGTAAATTAATATCGGGCTAAGTGATCTCCAAATATCGCAATGAATAACAGTTCTGACTGCAAGCACGGGAAGATGTTTACCGCCGCCACACTGCACAGGCAAGGCTACTGTGATATATAACAGGAGTATGAAAGGAAAAAACTGAAAATCGCAGAACAATACTACAATAGGATTATTAATATAGTAACTTGTTCTAGAAGATTTTATCACCTCCAGTAGGTAAATGCCAGATCAGGATCGCACGAGAGGCGTAGCCTCGAGTGTGATCCTGATCTGGCATTTACCTACGAGAGGTGATACAAGCTTCAGAACAAGTTACTATAGTAATGATCCTTTTTTTATATACCTCTTTACATATTTTTAAATAGAATACATGTACCAAAAACAACAAATTAAAACAAAATTGTATACAGTCAAATTAACTGAAAACCACCAACAGGAAAGACATGAAAACATGTACATTACACGCGCATAAAAACATGTACATTACATTGCAACAACTACACCTGTGTTTATTACACATCAAATTCTGGTGACTTTACCAACAGACATAATCTTAAATTAATTAATTAACCGACAATGTTCACAAACGCACAAACAAACATTCTGATAGTTCACATTTCATGTTTAAACATCCAGTGTTCTTAATGTATTACTAACTGGGCAATCCCCAACATTCCAATCTGACATTTTCCAAAATCTATTTTTAGTAGCATACTGAGATACGGATTGTTGTGTTCTTTTGTAAGAAAATGAAGGTACTATGTATATATTATTGATAGGTATATAATAAGAAAATATATTGCAGTCTCTGTTTGACTGTTCTTGGACGGTAGTACAAATGTCTTGCTACCGTTCACGTCTTCTAGCCAGGGGTTGAGCAGAACTCAATATGTAAAATGTCATTAGTACATACATTTTAGCCATCCCGAGTATGTTTATCGTTTCACAATTTACAAGACAGTATTTGAGCATATTGTTGACATAAATATGTCCAATGCTATCCATTATAGACGAATGCCTGTTTTATTCTTTGACTTACAATATAAAATATGGCTTTCTTGTCGTTATTGTTTTTTTTGTATTATATTTACACGAGCATATTTGTGTTTTTACTGTTTTTCAATAAGTAGGTACATTTCAAAGAAAAAAAATCTGAAAAATGAACCTCTGTTTGTACGATTGTCCTTTGTTGTTTAATTATGCACACACTTCCAGAAAGTTACACTAAACTTTTGAATGCAACACTCTTACCGTTTCCAAGATATGCCTAGCTGAAGTACAACAGGTAAAGGGGAAACTGTTGCTTAAAAAATCCTTCGTTATTGCGACATCTATTGATTTAGATAAGTAGAAATGTCCATTACATTGCATTCCAACAGATTTGTAATGTTCCAGTGTGTTTCATATATATATGCTTTTGATAAGAAAGAGAAAACTGTAAATAATTCACTGTAGTTGTCTTCATACGTTACTTTTATTTGTGTTTTAAACCCTTTCTCATTTCTATTAATGTCAGTTTTGAAAAAGAGGTATTTGTCAATTTCTATTCACAAATGAACAGATACATACATTGTTCGTAATAAAGGTAAATGGCATGGTGTTGTCTTATTTTTAAATGAAAATATCAGTCATCATCCTAATGCCCTGGACCTTTACAGAGGGCTGGCGTGGCGCAATCGGTAGCGCGGCGGATTTGTAACCGGAGGCCCCGGGTTCAATCCTCCGTGGTGCCACTGAGTTTCGTCGGTGTTTTCTTGGGCAAGACACTTTCCCTTAGCCTCGTTCGTCGGATGGGGACGTAAACCGGGCGGTCCCGTGTATCGGTCTATCCTCCGAGCACGATAAAGAACCATAAGAATCTATTCTATAATAAGAGTAAGGCACGGTTCCCGGATTCCTATGTATCCTTCCCCTCTCTCTGGGACGGCTCTAAATAACCTATACTGTGTTGATGAGCCGTTAAACAACATTCAATTGACCTTTACAAGAAGAATAGGAACAACAATACACACAAAATGTAACGAAGGTTTATTGATAACTGAACACAAACATGAAATATGTGTTTGACTGACATTTCTGTTATTTTCCATTTTAATCCTAAATATTCACTCAAAATATATATTTTCATACTTTGTTTAATATTTTTAAGCATTTCTTTGTAAAATATGTATTATAATTACTATCTATTATCCAGAAAATCAAACAAATTTTAATAAATATACCAACAAATGCAGTATCAGTGATAATAAATCATAACGTTCTTGATTAAATGCATATTTCTTAACATTTTATGTCTTCCTGACATTGCTGTATCATTTATATTAATCATACTATTATCTAGAAACCATGAAACTAGAAATAGTAACGAAAGTTTTTGGTAACGAAAGTTTAAGGATCACACAATTAACTTTAAACAACACTTTTTACTTAATATAATATAAATTGATAAGTAACTGTTTATCTTTTATGCTAGGTTCCCACTATCACGATTCGCGGCACGATTGAAATCGTGGTCTTAATCGTGGACTAATCGTGGTGATCCTATCAGATCTTATCAGATCTTGAGGTCAGTCGTGGCAATCGTGTTCAAAATTTTTCTACGATCAACACGATCAATTGTCAATCGGGATCATCGTATCAGATCGTATTGCATCGTAACAAAGCGCGACAGATCGCATCTAATCGTGCTTCCAAATCGTGGTGATCGGGATCAATCTTAGACAAGACAAACACCACGCTCTGTTGAGATGTGTTGCGATCTCCCACGATCTGTCACGATCTGTTACGCTCTGTCGGGTCCCATTGCTCAAGATCTGACACGAATGACTCACGAGCAGATAGGAGTTGATACGAGAAGATGCGAGTAAATGCGAGTAGATACGAGTAGTTACGTTTTTACACGAACGCTCACGATCTGTTACGAGTTCTCTTTTCTGGCGATAATGTAAGTATACAGTATACTGCAAATGCCACGTTGTCATCATCCGCAACTCCTGCCATCATCAATGGTTGAGGGTTGTAGTGTTCACTCTGTAAAAGTTCAAGAAACAATGAAGTCCACGGTCAGTCGGGCTGTATATATACCCGTCGGGGTCCAGTCGTAGCTCAAATCGTGATCACCCTCGATCATGATCGTGAAAGACATCGCGACCACAATCGTATCCTATCGTAACGGAGCGCATGGGTTCGTGATGAACGTATCGGAACGTATCGGAACGTACCAGATCGTCCCAATTCGGGGAACCCGATCGTGATGATCGTGTCAGATCGAGACCCAATCGTGGACTCGATCGAAACAATCCTATCGGAACGTATGTGATCGTATCTGAACGGGAGATCAGACCGTGACAGATCGTGACACCTGAAATTGACAAATCGTGACCAGATCGCATCCGAGCGCAACAAATCGTATCAGAACGTATCGACTCGCATCACCTCGTATCCAAACCTGAAATTTCAGAGAAGTTCCACGATCAGCTACGAATGGCCAATCGTGGCGTCCGTAACGGATCGCACGACAGTGGGAACCTAGCATTACTGGATAACACCCTCTTTTACCCGTCTAGTTTGTTACTTGAAGAGGCCTGATATATAAGTAAGAGTTCCGTAATCTCAGATAATTACCACACAGTAACACAGCGACTACTTTATCTTACTTTTACTGCATATTTTCAGCAAAGAGTTTCAACACTTTGTCTTATACATTCTCTTTGACTTTCCTGTAGCTTCTGGTTGATTTATTTTACACAAAACCGTATTCTCATTTAGCCATATCGAGTCTTGCTTTCTAGGCCATTGAAACAAATGCTTTCTTGTTTCCATGAAATTTATTTCAATTTCACAATCTGCCTCATCTTTATTAGTTACTTGTCCAACATACCACTTCCCGTGATACACTGCTGCCACATAATCATTGACTGCACACTGCAAACTGTCGCTTTCTATCGTATCAATCATGTCATTTCCATCACAGGTACTAGTTTCTGGATTTCTGATGTCCGATTGCTCAGATACGGTTTCATTGATGTTAGCATTTGTTGCCATTTCAATATTTCCATCATTTTGTTCAATCAGTTTGTTGTTGGCTTTGTTGTTCTCCTACCTCCAGGAATTACAAATTTGTCCTGACAGGCAAGTATCACAGTAACAACTGACATCACGAACTTTAATTTGCGTTTGCCCAGTCCTACAACAGCATGTATTTTCATTGTGCCTTTGACGGATTGCACTCGTCTTTTTTCTTGGGCCTTTTCAGTCTCTGTGCATTTCGTCGAAGACACAAACCGAAATGTAACGTTAGTCATGCTCGACTGAATAGCCCATTCAAAGAAAGCAGAAGAATCTTGAATAATAACTTTCCCGCTTCGCATGGCTTCCGTGGCCGAGTGGTTAACGTCTCTGACTTGAAATCACTTGCCCCTCACCGCTGTAGGTTCGATCTCTCAGGGGCCTAGGAACCTTTATGTGAGGAAGCTATCCAGCTGGCTTGCGGAACGTCGGTGGTTCTACCCAGGTGCCCGCTCGTGCACGAAAATTGCACGGAGGGGCACCTGGGGTTTTCCTCCACCAATGGAAGCTGGAAAGTCGTCATATGACCTTAGCTGTTGGTGCGACTATAAAATCCAATTCAATCAATTCAATCATCTGCAAGTCGTTTACATGTACCCCCGAGGCCGTCACACGGCCCCTTGCCACGGCCAGCCTCAAAGTAATTCCAGCGCGCGTTGATACCATGGTTTTCTTGATGGTTTGCAGCCAGGTCAAAAATGTGCTTGTTACGATATTGGCTGGTCGGGAAATCACTCCAGTAATGGATGGTTTTCAACTCATTATCAATCTCCTTCAGAGCTTTGATAATTTCATGTATAAATGTCTTGACAGTAGATGATTTAAAACCCCAGTGGCCTACTTTGCCACTGACCGTTCCAAGGCGGTAGCCCTATTGTCACCCCTTTTGTGTTGTGATGTCGTTTGCATTTATTATTACTTCTGCTTTCTTGTTTGTCTGTTTGCGTGTTTGTTTCTGTGTTTTGTGGTTGACTGTCCTCCTTGAATGCTACTTTCCCTGTCCGGTCTTTTTAAATTTCTTGGGCACTTTCATATATCATTACAATTACACGTTTTGAAACAGGCTGAACAAATAAAGAGCATTGCATAACTAAGATATTCAGTCAAGACTGATTACTTCTTGTCAGTATTATAAAACAAGTATGGGTTAACAGGATCATACGAACTCACTTCTTTTGATTAAACATTTATTTCAACAGAATTGTGCCATGTAAGCTTTTCGGTTTGCAACTAGGTAAACTAGAGCGAGCGAGAGATGTTCAAAACATTTATTATTAAAGTTGGTGTTTAATTTTGCGACGGGATGTAACATTTGAGTGGAAAAATCTAAGTCAAACAAAGGGTCACAATTCTGTAATACATTTGGCATAAACAACTGATGTACAGGGACATAAGGCTATCAGTTGTTATGTGTATATGACGTTTGGGAACGAACCATTTAAAACTGTTTGAAAAATGCAAGTAATAAAACTGTGTTACGACTCGACGAGACGGGACGAACATGTGTTACGGACAACGTGATTCCTATATAGACCTAATTCCCTTTGTGAAAGCGGGGATATTATAGAGACTTTATAAAGATTTTTGTTTAATTCCATCATGTTTATTGCCACGTTTGTGTAAATAATACGCGATACTATTGCGTGCTAAATAAAAATGAATTGCTCTCAAAACTCATTACATGGCTAAATTAGGAAATAACAAAAAGATCAGTATTATTGCATATTTAAAATACTGATGTGTTTTCCTGTTTTAAATGTAAAACGTATGTTAGCATTTAAATTGACGAGATATGTAACTTGTGTCACCGCAGAAACTAATCATATCCTTAAAGATGTGAACATATCTACCGAATTTGTGAAAACAACTGTTCAATTGTCGTTTTTGTTTTACTAGTTTTAAAAATAGACATTTGTTACGCTTACATCTGCCGGGACGTATCTGTTATCAATAGATTATGTAGGTCAATGGTTTTGATTGAACGGTTCATTTAGTTTGAAGGATGTTGGCTGGGCGAGTTTTGAAATGTTCAAGTCTAAGAATTTTATTTTTTAAATCATAGTTTTGTTTGACAACACAATTGTTTAGTTTTTTGCATTTTAGATATGTAAATAATGTAGGATTTAAGACAGTATCATACCAAATTTTCAGTATTTTTTCATATTTGTCCCTCATTTGTGATCTTTATTTGTTGTCAACAAAATTGACAGTACGGGTAGCTCTGAGAAGAATTAAAAAAAATATATATTTCTGTTTTTCAGTAGCAGAAGACATATATAAAAGTAGATACTGAGGTAATTTAAATTCGATCTCTATGTCAAAATCGTGTGTACAGTATTTTACAGTGAAAATGTAAAAATGACTAAAAAATATGTATAATTTAAAGCAGTTTTAATAAAAAAAATATAAGAAGCCTAAGTAAATGGGTGGGGTACGGTTAATATATGTTCCTTTTTTAAAGTAAAAAGGCGAACGCCGATTACAATTGTTTGTGAATGTTTGGAAATATATTTACATATGTAATCGAAAATAAATGGTTGTTTTTCAATAAATATACTGTTATGGAAACAAATATGAAAATATTCAATGACACGATTTTTCCTCTTTTTAGTGAAATTTTGGAGTTAGAATTATGTGTCTTATTTAGCACTAGATATCTAGTGGCAAGGTAAGTTTGATGACCTAACTTTTTTTGATAATTTTGTATCTAAATGATACCAAGGAAGCTTTAAAGATCAATTTTAAAAAATCTCAACATTACGTCCTTTCCTTAATTGGAACTTTTGAGGAAAATTGTTTATTCATGTAAAGTAACGCCGGAAAAAAAAAATATTTCCTCCACAACGCCACTTTTAATTTGCATGTATACGACAGACGGTTTTATCTTTACTTAACGCTATAGCCCTAGCATTGAATTGAATTACAGATGATTCATTCATCTCCGGACCTTTCCTCTGCACTAGTTTAACGAATGTGTAAAATGGTGGGCTTCTTGTCAGTGCATATAATACAATAGCTGTTGCCGTATTCAAACCATAAGCATGATAAGGAAACATTTTACAAAACGTTCGCTCTGGCTCCGTCCAGTATACATAAAAGCTGAAAAACATCACCAATATTGAAGAAACATGCAATACGTACTAGGTTTAGTGTTAGTATAGACTTTGATTTTTTTTAAACTGGCTGATATTACTATATAATTATGTCGCTGTTGTGTTGTTATTTTGTTTTTGTTTGTTTTTTGTGGTTATTTTATTTTTTTCTTGAGTGAAACTGGCACTGTATGTTTGTACTTGCCTAAATATCCATCATATATGACTCTATGGATATCTTGATTATGAGTTAAGAATATTATGAATGAGTGTTTGTCGCATTTGTAGTATTGTTTTGTATATGGATGTTTGCGTTTGCGCGCATGATTATGAATGTATTTATTATTTTATAGCATTATTGTTCGAAGGCCACATTGAGAATAAGTGTATGTATTTTGTATGCATAACTTAATGTGTTTTAACCTTCGTTAAATAAAGAAATTATAATTAGTTTTATTATTCATCCATATACGGCAAATGCGGAAGAAAGGAAATGTTTCTTCTACAACGAAAACGGGGGGGTATGGTATAAAGCCAAATTAAACATTCTTGTTCATAAGTTCGCTTTAAATCAGTGGTTGAGCAAGATAAGTCAAAACTATGTACTTTCTTTCGATTGAAATGTATACAACCTAACAGAGAGACCTTTTGTTGTTTCTTTTTTAATCCACTGTGTTGGAAGTTTCGGCATCTCATTCCACATCATGGGAAATATCGGTTAAAGTCGTGCTCAAATTATAAGGTATACAAACCGTTTACATATTATAGGATGGCAGGTTTATGAACAACTTTGCACTTGTTGATAACAATATAAAATCCAATGCTGTTGATTTTCCATTACCCATGTGAAACGCGGATAACCCTATCCGATATGAAAGAAATACCATTTCTAAAACCACCGGCCGTTTGGCGACAATAAAAGTTATCATTCTAAAACTACTGGCCGTTTGGCGATAAGAAGAGTTATCATTCTAAAGTCACCCAACCACGAGCCGTTTGGCGCCAATAAGAGTTATCATTCTAAACCACCGGCCTTTTGGCATCAATAATAGTTATCATTTTAAAACCAGCAGCCGTTTGGAGCCAATAAAAGTTATCATTCTAAAACCAGCGGCCGTTTGGCGCCAATAAGAGTTATCATTCTAAAACCACCAAACCACCGGCCGTTTGGCGTCAATAAGAGTTATCATTCTAAAACCACCATCCCTTACACATATATATAAGGCTGTCACAAGAACCTTCGTAAATGCGGCAGATATGGAACACATTCTGATAAAAACTAATACGGCATTCAGTCGTTCTTTTGGAACTATAAAACCTTAACGATTTGCTCTGACATATAGCTGATAGCAAAGCTGCAAACAATATTGAAACACGCACGGCATTACAAAAAACAGACATTTCATTCCGCTATGAAACATACATTAAACAGTAAATGTCCGTTAAAAGATTATCTATTAGATTAAAATGCTAATTCGTTTATTACGTTAAATTGTATTTCGTTTATTACGTTATTTAATACAACCAGAATGCGACCCGCGGGAATTTGATCGTGCTATACAAATTACTTTTATGTCTTTGTACGAAGACAGTGGTCTCTATACAGAGACAGTGTTTCTGCCATAATGCAGAATACATAGGTGTAACATTATCGAAACAGGAGGATTTCTTAAATGTTTGCAGATGTGTACATTTAAAACACACACACGCACACACACGCACACACAAATACAAACACACACATATATATATATATTATCTTTTAAAACAAAATTGGACTATTTATTGCAATGTTTTTTCTGTCAGTATACATCATGTACATATCACGTGTTTCTACCTACAGTGAGATATGTGTAAAATTGCCGTCACTAGAGAGGGTGTACATATACAAACGGATTTAGAAGCTACTCAGATTAAAATCTAAACGTGGTCTTTTGATTCAATCGTGTGGTCTTTTAGTAATGGTTCTAACATGCTATCAAATGTTCATGGAATTTGTATTTACTGTACATGATTGTAGAATGATTATGCCTTCTTTTGTAGAGAAAATAACCTGGTGGAGATACATTTATTTACACTGTTCCGTTTACTGGGATGACAATAGGATAAGAGTGAGGTTTGGAGTACCGTAAAACCTGGCTTAAACACTTGTGTTTTTTTTTTATGTCTTATCTTGCCTTTTATTCATCTTTATATATAATTGTTCTTTGTTTCTTTGTGTGTTTGTGGTCGATTGTTGTCCTTGAATGAAACTTTTCCTGTTCGATTTTTTATATCTACTTTTCCAGATTTTCGGTCTTAAGGTGCTTTGCTTTTATCGCTGACAGTAGATAAATTTCACAATGGACTGAATCAGTACACTCGGTGTTTATCCGCAAAAAACTTTCCCGTTTGTTGCGGTTGGAAACGACGAAAACGTAACATCTCATCTCAATAACGCCATCAGCCGAGCAGATAGGAAATTCAAAACAAATGCATGTTATCAAATTGTATTCTATAACCATTGTCAAGAATATATTTATAAACATTTGAATATAATTTCCAAGCAGGGAATGTGAGCCCATGTCCATGTTAAGAACCAATTAACTATAGAGTTTGTCAAGTCCCTTACCTGGGGTTCATGGGTTTATGAATGTAACTCGCCCCGTTTTTCCCCCACTAACCATATGTTCGCTGCGAAACACGTCACAAAAGCTTTAAAACCCATCTCCGGAAAGTAATTATTTTTTCTATGCATGTTGTCGTTCACAAATGAAAAAAATATGAAAGAAACAAAAGATAACATAAAATACTGTGTTATCAGGTTCCTAGTGGTTTGTGTGTATTTGACTGGGGTGGGGGATGGGGCACGAGTTGTCCCGCCTACAATATGTTCCCTTTGAAATATTTCACAATTACGTTAAAGCCAACTTCGGCAAATGCATAATTTTCACGCAGATGTCGTTCACACGTGTAAACAAACAAATAAAATAAAACATACATAAAACGATGTTTATGAAGTACCTTGTGGGGGAGAGGGAGGGGATGAGGGTCGGGTGGAACTTCTCCAACAAGAACTAACATAACTTCTGACTTCTAAATAATGTTAAGAAACAGCAAAGACAATCAAGAAAATAAAGAAGCAAACTCGTTTTACTGAGTCTGTTCATGAGAGAGGTATAAGCGGCAACATCGTTCACACATCCTAACAAAGGCTTAAGCGGTATTCTACCATAGGGCTCGTTGATCCTAAAGGACCAGTAAAAATATCACTACTGATTAGAAGCACGAGGAGACATTTTACAGCTGCCACACTGCACTAAACAAACGCTAGCGTGAATGTTTATGAATGTCGCATACTTTGCTTTTTCCATGTACTTGAAATTTATTTTGTACTATCATATTGCAACGTACTGCATGCATTGCTTAGTGTTTACCGTAACACTTTCCTCTTTGATTGTGCGATGCTTGACGACATAGTTTGGAACCTATAACGATGTCTACGTAAATCCTGAATAGAAAGAAACCCTTTAATGTCTGCTTAAGTCGTGTATTGCCGTGCCGTTAAAGGTGTATTCTCAGGTAATAAGACTCTGCCAAAGCATTAAGTACTTACTTTGTGATTGTCTATGTGTATTTTTTATTCATATCCATCAGTCAATAGTGTTATTACGTAATAGTCCCATTTGAATGGTCCCCTTAATTGTATTTTTTCAGTATATTGACATTCACACTAGCATTTGTTTAGTGCTCCGTGGCGGCCGTAAAATATTGCCTCGACTGCAATTCAGTAGTTTAATTACTTTTCCTGTGTGTTCATCAAGCCCAGTCGTTGTAGCTTTAAAGTAGAATAGTGAGATGTGTTGCACTTTACATTATCTCTCATGACACAATAAAACCGAGTCTGCTACATTTATCTCTTGTTTATGATTGTTGTTTCCAAGGGATCCCCTTTTCAGTATTTATTGACATCCACTCTAGCGTTTGTGAAGTGATGTGTGGCGGCCGTAACAAGTTGCCTCGACCATACATCAGTAGACTAAGTGTTAATTCTTACTGGTCCATTGTGATCATCAAGCCCATTCTTTGTGGCTTTAAACTAGATTATCGCTGAAGCCGATGCTAGGAGGCTTGGGAGGTGTTGCACTTTACATTACATCTCATGAATAGACTCATTAACAACGAGTCTGCTACTTTTATCTCTTGTTTGTGCTTTTTGTTTGCAGCAAGGGATCCACTTTTCGTATTTATTGACATTAACTCTTGTGTTTGTTTAGTGCTGTGTGGCGGCCACATTCGGGATCATCAAGCCAAGTCTTTGTGGCTTTAAAATAGAGTATCGCTTAAGCCAGTGGTAGGAGGCGTGGGGGTGTTGCATCTCATAAACAGACTCAATAAAACCGTGTCTGCTACATTTATTTATCTCTTGTTTGTGATTTCGGTTTCCAAGGGATCCCCTTGTTAGTATTTATTGACATCCACCCTAGCGTTGACTCGACTACAAATCAGCAGACTAGTTGTTAATACTTACTGGTACTTTGTGATCATCAAGCCCAGCCCATGTGGCTTTAAAGTAGAATATCGCTGAAACCGGTGCTAGGAGGCGTAAGAGATGTTGCACTTTACATTATCTCTCATCAACAGTCTCAGTAAAACCGAATCTGCTAGTTTTATCTGTTATTTGTATTTGTTACTTCCAAGGAATCTCATTTTCAGTACTTAATGACGTATATTGGCTGTTAGTGCTGACTAGTTTATAATAGGGTATCGCCTGGCGGGGATATCTTCATGTACTATCCATTCTTTTAACACCAATGGGGTGTTGTCGCAACTGCCCGTTTCATGGCGGCACCACTGTTGTTAAGCATTTTATGTTTTGATATCCCGTACTTTACTTCTAAAAATATATTTATCCATATAATCGTTCTACTTTACATTTTTATATGTGTTTATATAGAGTAAAAGAAAATTCTAGAAAAAATATATGAAACCAAACATTTGAGGGTTTAAATCAAGGGTCTAGCATGTAAAGGTAAATGTGTAAAGTTTATCCCATTTAAAATATGAATTAGAAGTGAGATTAATTGAAAATGAAAAAAGACTAGCATACTCACTTGAAGTAAATTTGCACACAGCAATCTCTCTACTTTTGTTTTTCTACTGTCGCCATTTCAAAACAGTAAAACCGATCTATAATATGATAATAATCCAGTTCTTGCTAAGTTCCAAGGCGGTAGCCCTATTGTCAACCCTTTTGTGTTTGTGATGTCATTTGCATTTATTAATGCTTTTGTCTTCTTGTTTGTCTGTTTGCGTGTTTGTTTCTGTTTTTTGTGGTTGACTGTCCTCCTTAAATGCTACTTTCCCCGTCCGATATGTTTATATTTCTTTTAGGTTGCATTCGCATATATTTTGCTCCGTGTGTTGTGTCATTGGTCACCTCTTCTAGGATATTACGAGATAACTAAATACGCCGATCTTTTTTAATCCAATTTCATAACACTGTAGAGTGTATGATCTAATGAAAGTCACTACTTTATGAGACTAACTTTAATATTAGTCATTTAAAACACTGAGGTAATTGTAACTCAGAAAGTTAGATGCTTAAAACGTTAATACCCACATCACAGGACAATGCGATTATACCTAGTCTCTATCATCCAGACACACTCAAGCTGACTGCGAGCGCCAGCGAGTCTGGTCTCACTGTTCTTTAAAAATGTTGACCGAAAGACGGCGCCAACCGTCAAAACTAACTGCGACGTGACGTCATTTTGATTGCAACATCAAAGTGCACGTTGAATTGCGCGCAACATTAGTTCCAATTGGATATGTTTACGTCCTTATTAAATATACAATAAACTTCTTTTTATTGTAGTTTCTCTAAAAACATAATATAATCTTACAAAGTGATGTTTAAAATTTAATTTTTAGCATTAATCGTGGTCCACTGACTATGTTTGGAGTAATTTTATTGCACAACATTGCGCGTAACGTCACGTATTTTTTGACGCCGTCGTGACGTAGGGGGTGATTCCCACGGATTTCCATAACAAACTGAAGTTGACGAATCAGAGGCCCGTTTTTTGTCCACACATCGTTTTGATGTCAACATTTTTAAAGAAGCTTTACTCCAGACCATCGTTTGGACTTCTTTGAGAGAAGTCTCGCGAGAGGTCTGGGTGATCGAGACTAGATTATACCTAGAATGTTTTTATCATAGAAACATACACTCCATTGATTATGAAAAATCCTGTTATCCGTAACAATGAAATTATCATACATACTGCATTAACGTATACGTCCGGCGTATTCAAACAGATAAAATGAGGACAAAAACGATTCAATTCAGAGGGTAACATACTTTCTGAATCATTGGTCATAATTTCGGAGCAAGAACATGATCAAAGTCAATCAATGTATATACAATCAGAATTTTTTTTAAAGACGATTCTTCGTTTGACTGAGATTGCAAAACGGTCATAGATAATTATTAAATTGAAGTAATTAGTATTATTAAATAATATAAATTTAGTTTATTTTTAAAAAAATGTGATTGATTGTAACTGTTGCCTTTATCACCTGTTTTCACACGTATATTGGGTTCGCAATAATTCCTGTCACGAGAGTATAATAGTTGTATAAATAATACAATTGATGGCACCTACATACGTGTATAACAAGAATATTGATCCGTGTCTGGTCAGTTAGATCAGTGTGGAGATAATCGGAATATCGTTAAGGTGTTGAGGGTTTAAATCAAGGGTCTAGCGTGTAAAGGTAAATGTGTAAAGTTTATCCCATTTAAAATATGAATTAGAAGTGAGATTAATTGAAAATGAAAAAAGACTAGCATACTCAGTTTAAGTAAATTTGCACACAGCAATCTCTCTACTTTTGTTTTTCTACTGTCGCCATTTCAAAACAGTAAAACCGATCTATAATATGATAATAATTCAGTTCTTGCTTAGTTCCAAGGCGGTAGCCCTATTGTCAACCCTTTTGTGTTTGTGATGTCATTTGCATTTATTATTGCTTTCGTCTTCTTGTTTGTCTGTTTGCGTGTTTGTTTCTGCTTTTTGTGGTTGACTGTCCTCCTTGAATGCTACTTTCCCCGTCCGATATGTTTATATTTCTTTTAGGTTGCATTCGCATATATTTTGCTCCGTGTGTTGTGTCATTGGTCATCTCTTCTAGGATATTACGAGATAACTAAATACGCCGATCTTTTTAAATCCAATTTCATAACACTGTAGAGTGTATGATCTAATGAAAGTCACTACTTTCTGAGACGAACTTTAATATTAGTCATTTAAAACACTGAGGTAATTGTAACTCAGAAAGTTAGATGCTTAAAACGTTAATACCCACATCACAGGACAATGCGATTATACCTAGTCTCTATCATCAAGACACACTCAAGCTGACTGCGAGCGCCAGCGAGTCTGGTCTCACTGTTCTTTAAACATTTTGACCGAAAGACGGCGCCAACCGTCAAAACTGACTGCGACGTGACGTCATTTTGATTGCAACATCAAAGTGCACGTTGAATTGCGCGCAACATTAGTTCCAATTGGATGTGTTTACGTCCTTATTAAATATACAATAAACTTCTTTTTATTGTAGTTTCTCTAAAAACATAATATAATCTTACAAAGTGATGTTTAAAATTTAATTTTTAGCATTAATCGTGGTCCGCTGACTATGTTTGGAGTAATTTTATTGCACAACATTGCGCGTAACGTCACGTATTTTTTGACGCCGTCGTGACGTAAGGGGTGATTCCCACGGATTTCCATAACAAACTGAAGTTGACGAATCAGAGGCCCGTGATTTTTTTTTGTCCACACCTCGTTTTGATGTCAACATTTTTAAAGAAGCTTTACTCCAGACCATCGTTTAGACTTCTTTGAGAGAAGTCTCGCGAGAGGTCTGGGTGATCGAGACTAGATTATACCTAGAATGTTTTTATCATAGAAACATACACTCCATTGATTATGAAAAATCCTGTTATCCGTAACAATGAAATTATCATACATACTGCATTAACGTATACGTCCGGCGTATTCAAACAGATAAAATGAGGACAAAAACGATTCAATTCAGAGGGTAACATACTTTCTGAATCATTGGTCATAATTTCGGAGCAAGAACATGATCAAAGCCAATCAATGTATATACAATCAGAAAAAAATTAAAAGACGATTCTTCGTTTGACTGAGATTGCAAAACGGTCATAGATAATTATTAAATTGAAGTAATTAGTATTATTAAATAATATAAATTTAGTTTATTTTTAAAAAAATGTGATTGATTGTAACTGTTGCCTTTATCACCTGTTTTCACGCGTATATTGGGTTCGCAATAATTCCTGTCACGAGAGTATAATAGTTGTATAAATAATACAATTGATGGCACCTACATACGTGTATAACAAGAATATTGATCCGTGTCTGGTCAGTTAGATCAGTGTGGAGATAATCGGAATATCGTTAAGGTGTTGCTCAGACTTTCATCAGTAAAAGGTGTCACTTCGAGAGTTATTCTGATAATTGGCAATAGTCTAGCCGATTTATTTTGTATCAAGAAATATCACATGGGTCAAGATGATTGGCAGATATTTGGTAGAGGATGACGATGTCGCATGTCTGAAATAATCTCATTGTAAATTCAATAATCTTGTTTAAATAGTTTTCGAATAGGGTGTTTGTTTGGCAGTGCTCTAATGATTATGAATGTGGATTGAATTTGTGTCTCGTCGTTTGTCTCCCTTCAGTGAGGATGATTATTTGACGTGAAATGATCAGGCATTGTAAACATGCAATCTGTGTATTTACCAAAACTCAGATGGAGACGTCAGTATTCCTGTTCATCAATTACCATTTGAAACAGTGCTTGAGAAAGAATTACCATTTTAATCAGTGATTGAGAAAGAATTACTATTTTAATCAGTGACTGAGAAAGATGGGTATTAATGTTTCTGCCTAACAGGTTTAAAGCAAAAACAGGCTTTTATTTGTGTTTCTATTTAAAAATATGGCACGCTGGACTAGTTCAAATTAAGTACTTTTTGGCATCTATTTAAACATCACGTTCAATGTCATATACAATCAAACAGACACCTTAAAGTATACAGAATGCTTATATATTATCGGAAGACATTTTCGTGAACAAATAAGCACTTTCTAGCAAAATATAAATGCTGTTGATATACATTTGAAAAGCATGCAATATGTCCTACGATAAATACAAAACATATTGCTGTCTTGGTTTCATTGTTATTGAACGGTAGTGGAATGTGCTTGCTATCGTTCACAACCTCCAGCCCTGGGTTGAGCAGAACTCAATATTTAGAGTGTCTAGTACAGAAATTTGAGACAGCCAGAAAATGGTACACATATGACGGTGAACATGGAACTTTCAATGAGGTATTTTCACAAATGCCATGGCCTGAGGTAGTGGAACCACCTATTCTACATCTGCAAATAAATATCGGGCTCAGTAATATTCAAAGATCGGAATGAAAAATAAATCTGATTGCAAGCACGGGGAAACGTTTTATCGCCGCCACACTGCACAGGCAACGCTACTGTGATATATAAAAAGAGTATGAAAGGAGAAATTCTAAAATCGCAGAACACTAAATTACAAAAATATAATGCAGTCTCTGTTTGACTGTTCATGAACGGTAGTAAATAATGCTTGCTACCGTTCACGTCTTCTAGCCCCGCGTTGAGCATAATTCAATATTTAAAATGTCATTAGTACAGAAATATGAGCTATCCCGAATATGTTTATCGTTTCACAATTTACAAGACAGTATTTGAGCATATTGTGGACATAGCAAATATAAATAATTAATATCATGGTATCCATTATAGACGAGTGTCTGTTTTATTCGTTGGCTTACAATATAACATATGGCTTGAGCACTTTCATGTATCATTACAATTACACGTTTTGATACATAAAGCTGATTAAATAAAGATATTCATACAAGACTGATTACTCCTTGTCAGTATTATGAAACAAGTATGGGTTAACAAGATCATACAAACTCACTTCTTATTAAACATTTATTTCAACATAATTTTGCCATGTAAGCTTTTCGGTTTGCAACTAGGTAAATTAGAGCGAGCGAGAGATGTTAAAAACATTTATTGTTAAAGTTGGTGTTTAATTTTGCGACGAGATGCAACATTAGAGTGGAAAAATCTACGTCAAACAAAGGGTGTCAATTCTGTAATAAATTTGGCATAAACAACGGGTTATGTACAGGGACGTTAGGCTATCAGTTGTTATGTGTATATGAAGTTTGGAAACAACTCATTTAAAACTGTTTGAAAAATGCAAGTAATGAAACTGTGTTACGCGACGCGACGCGACGAGACGGGACGAACATGTGTTACGGACAACGTGATTCCTATATAGACATAATTCCCTTTGTGAAAGCGGGTGTATTACAGAGACTTTATAAAGATGTTTATATATTTCAATCATGTTTATTGCCCCGTATGTGTAAATTATACGCGATACTATTGCGTGCTAAATACAAATGAATTGCTCTCAAAACTCATTACATGGCAAAATTAGGAAATAACAAAAAGATCAGTATTATTACATATTTAAAATATAGATGTGTTTGCCTGTTATATTTAAATGTAAAACGTATGTTAGCATTTAAATTGACGAGATATGTAACTTGCATTTGTGTCACCGAGAAACTAATCATATCCTTAAAGATGTGAACATATCTACCGAATTGTTTTATTCAGTCATTATATTAAACTGACACCGTGTGATTTGACCTCTTTATAAGACCATATCAGTAAATTGCTAATAATTTGTGAAAACAACTGTTCAATTGTCGTTTTTGTTTTACTAGTTTTGAAAATAGGCATATGTTACGCTTAAATCTGCAGGGACGTATCTGTTATCAATAGATTATGTAGGTCAATGTATTTGATTGAACGGTTCATTTAGTTTTAAGGACTGGCTGGATAAGTTTTGAAATGTTCAAGTCTAAGAATTTTATTTTTTAAATCATAGTTTTGTTTGACAGTGTAATTGTTTTTGCATTTTAGATATGTATATGATTTAAGACAGTAACATATCAAATGTTAAGCACTTTTTTTTCATATTTGTCCCTCATTTGTGATCGTTATTTGTTGTCAACAAAATAGGGAGTACGGGTAGCTCTGAGAAGAATTTAAAAAATAATAATATTTCTGTTTTTCAGTAGCAGAAGACATATATAAAAGTAGATACTGAGGTAATTTTAAATTCGATATCTATGTCAAACTCGTGTGTACAGTGTTTTACAGTGAAAATGTAAAAATTACTAAAAAAAATGTGTGTAATTTAAAGAAGTTTTAATAAAAAAATATTAGAAGCCTAAGTAAATGGGTGAGGTAAGGTCCATACATGTTCCCTTTTTAAAGTAAAAAGACGAATGCCGATTACAATTGTTTGTGATTGTTTTGAACTATAAACTGGCTTATAAAACTGGACTGTATGCTTGTACTTTCTTAACTATCCATCATATATGACACTATGGATATCTTGATTATGATTTAAGAATATTAGGAATGTATTAACCATTGAGTGTTTGTCGGATTTGTAGTATTGTTTTGTATATGGATGTTTGCGTTTGTGCGCATGAGTATGAATGTATTTATAACTTTTATAGCATTATTGCTCGAAGGCCACATTGAAAATAAGTGTATGTATTTTGTATGCATAACTAAATGTGTTTTAACCTTCGTTAAATAAAGAAATTATAATTATTTTATTATTTATCCATATACGGCAAATGCGTATGAAAGGAAATGGTTCTTCTACAAAGAAAACGGGTGGTTATTGTATAAAGCCAAATTCAACATTCCTGTTCATAAGTTCGCTTTAAATCAGTGGTTGAGCAAGATAAATAAAAACTCTGTACTTTCTTTCGATAAAAATGTATACAACCTAAGAGAGAGACCTTTTTGTTGTTTCTATTTTAATCCACTGTGTTGATAGTTTCGGCATCATGTGCATCATTATGTGAAATATCGGTTAAAATCGTGCTCAAATTGTAAGGTATACAAACCGTTTATATATTATAGGATGGCAGGCTTATGAACAAATTTGCACTTTTTGATAACAATATGAAATTCAATGCTGTTGATTTTAGATTTTCCATTACCCATGTGAAACGCGGTTTACCCTATCCGATATGAAAGAAACACCATTTCTAAAACAACTGACGACAAGGTATATATATAACTTATATATTTTGAGAATCCAAACTCTATAGACACAATAAGAACGGCTTTAACCAGCCAGGCCAAAACCCAAACAAGTGACAAGTGTCGTCGTGCTCATACAATAAGGTACATCTTATATAAGTAGATATAAAAGTCGAACAGGAAATGTAGCATTCAAGGATCACAGTAAATAGCAAACACGCACAGAACAAAACAACAACTACACAGATGAATACAGTGCAAGACATGACATCACAAACCTAAAACGGTTGACCACAGGGCTACCGCAATAGAACGGTCAGTCGCAAACAACACAACTGTGGTGGGGGAGGTGTGGGGAGGGGTTAAACTAGGTTCTATGGTGCATCAAACATCATTGATACCTGACTGTCTTCCCAATAAAACGGGACAGCGTAAATAACGATATGATCCCTGTCAAGTTATATTCTCTAACAAACAATACAGCGTTAGTAGGTAATAAAGTGTAATACATAAATGATCATATGCATATTTATATAAAAACAAAAGCATAGAAAGACACACAGCAATTAATCAATGACTTGTAGAAGCCAGAGCAACAACATGTTACTACCGTTTTGCTCTTTCTCCGTCCAGTATACACATTAGCTGAACGTTATTGCTGGTATAGATTTAAATGTATCAGTATACAGCATATTAGGTGTAAAGACACTTAAAACACAAACTGGTTATTGCTGGTAAAGGACGAACGGAGATAAGGCGACTTCTTCTGTAAGGGCATGTTCCTACTTCGAGCACTGCTAGTCGTAATTGTCGTTTTACGGCACATCGACACATAAATAGGTCATATTGAAAAAAATATATAAAAATATCGGACAGGGAAAGTAGCATTCAAGGAGAACAGTCAACCACAAAACACAGAAACAAACAAGCAAACAAGAAGGCAAAAGTAATAAAAAATGCACACGACCTCACAAACACAAAATGGTTGACAATAGGTCTACCGACTTGGAACGGTCAGTGGCAAAGTAGGCCACTGGGGGTTTAAACCGGTTCTAGGGTGCACCAAAACTCACACTTACCCTATTGTCATCCCATTAAAACAGGACAGTGTAAATAAAGAATTCCCCGCCATGATCTAATCTCCAACTAACCAGGCAGCAACAATAGGCAATATAAGTAAAACACAAATATGCTCGTGTAAATATAATACAAAAAAACAATGCGTAAAAAGCCACAATGAAGGTACTCAATGACTTGGCAGAAGCCAGAGCAACAAGAGATAAACCATTAAGGGCACGACAAGAAGGATCATACACAAACATCAAACTCCACCGTCCAATTAGCCACATCAGCACTAAGAGGCCGTTTTGCGCCCAATAATAGTTATCATTCTAAAACCACCGGCCGTTTGGAGCCAATAAGAGTTATCATTCTAAAACCACCGGCTGTTTGGCGCCAATAAGAGTTATCATTATAAAACCACCGGCCGTTTGGCGCCTATAAGAGTTATCATTCCTAAAACCACCGGCCGTTTGGCGCCAATACAAAATTCATTCTAAAACCAGCGGCCGTTTGGCGCCACTAAGAGTTATCATTCTAAAACCACCGGCTGTTTGGCGCCAATAAGAGTTATCATTTTATAACCACCGGCCGTTTGGCGCCTATAAGAGTTATCATTCTAAAACCACCGGCCGTTTGGGCGCCAATAAAATATATCATTCTAAAACCAGCGGCCGTTTGGCGCCAATAAGAGTTATCATTCTAAAACAACCGAACCACTGGCAGTTTAGCCTCAAGAGTTATCATTCTAAAAACCACCGGACGTATAGCGCCAATAACAGTTATCATTCTAAACCACCGGCTGTTTGGCGCCAATAAGAGTTATCATTATAAAACCACGGCCATTTGACGCCTATAAGAGTTATCATTCTAAAACCACCGGCTGTTTGGCGCCAATAAAAGTTATCATTCTAAAACCAGCGGCCGTTAGGCGCCAATAACAGTTATCATTCTAAAACCACCAAACCTACGGCCGTTTGGCGCCAATAAAAGTTATCATTCTAAACGTCCTGCCGATTGTTGTCAATAAGAGTTATTATTCTAAAACCATCATTCCTTACACTGAGATATACAAGGCTGTCACAAGAACCTTCTCAAATGCGGCAGAGATGCAACACATTCTGATAAAAACTAATATGGCATTCTTTTGGAACTATAAATCCCCTTAACGACTTGCTCTGACATATATTTGATAGCAAAGCTGCAAACAATATTGAAACACGCACGGCATTACAATAAACAGACATTTCATTCCCCTATGAAACATACATTGAACAGTACATGTCCGTTAAACGATTGTCTGTTATATTAAAATGCTAATTCGTTTATTAAGTTAAACATGTTAAATGCTATTTCGTTTATTAAGTTATTTAATACAACTAGAATGCGACCCGCGGGAATATGATCGTGATATACAAATTACTTTTATGTCTTTGTACGAAGACAGTGGTCTCTATACAGAGACAGTGTTTCTGCCATAATGCAGTATACATAGGTGTAACAATATTTAAACAGGAGGATTTCTTATATGTTTGCAGATGTGTACTTTTAAAACGCACACACACACACACACACACACACACATATATATATATTATCTTTTAAAACAAAATTGGACTATTTATTGCAATGTTTTTTGTGTCAGTATACATATCACGTGTTTCTACCTACAGCGAGATATGCGCAAAATTGCCGTCACTAGAGAGTGTGTAAATATACAAACGGTTTTAAAAGCTACTGAGATTAAAGGCTAAACGTTGTCTTTTGATAAGTAATGGTTCTAACATGTTATCAAATGTTCATGAAATGTGTACATACTGTAGATGACTGTACATGATTTTCAATTTAAAATGATTATGCCTTGTTTTGTAGAGAATATAACCTGGTGGAGATACATTTATTTACACTGTTCCGTTTTATTCGGATGACAATAGGATAAGAGTGAGGTTTGGTGTACCGTGTTAACCTGGCTTAAACAGTTGTTTATATTTGATGTCTTATCTTGCCTTTTATTAATCTATATATGTAATTGTTGTTTGTTTCTGTGTGTGTCTGAGGTCGAATTTTGCCCTTGAATGCCATATCTACTTTTTCAGATTTTCGGTCTTAACGTGCTTTGCTTTTATCGCTGACTATATATACATATTCATCATGGACTGAATCAGCACAGTCGGTGTTTATCCGCAAAAAATTGTCCCCTTTGTTGCGGTTGGAAATGACGAAATGGCAACATCTCAATGACGTCATCAGCCGAGCAGACGGGAAATACAAAACAAATGCATGTTATCAAATTGTAATCTATAACCATTGTCGAGAATATAATTATAAACATTTGCTAATTAAATGTCCTTCGAATGTTAATTTAATTCATTTACAAAACAAGATATCATCAGCTGCCGAAGGCAGACGGAAACCGGTTGCCGTAGAGAACGGAAACTAATTTACGTCGCCACATTTTCCCTCCCCTAACAATATGTTCCCTGTGAAACACTTAACAAAAGCTTTAAAGCCCATTTCCGGAAATCAATTATTTTTCTATGCATGTTGTCGTTAACAAACGTAAAAAAAATAATAATAAATAAAAATAATATAAAATACTGTGTTATCTAGTTGTTTGTTTGTATTTGGGTTGGGATAGGGGTTGGGGCACGAGGGATTCCCTCCTACATTATGTTCCTTTGAAATTTCACAAAAGCTTTAAAGCCAATCTCTGCAAATGCACTTTTTTCAGGCAGATGTCGTTCACACGTGTAAACAAACTAATAAAACAAAACATAAATAAGACGATTTTTATGAAGTACCTTGTGGGGGAGAGGGGGTTTGGGTGGGGGTCGGGGTGGAACTTCTCCAGCAAGGACTAACATAACTTCTGACTTCTAACTACTGTTAAGGTAGACCCTTTGGAAACAACAAACAAAACCAGGAAAATAAAGTAGCAGACTCGTTTTAGTGAGTCTGTTCATGAGTGAGGCATAAGCGGCAACATCGTTCACACACCCTAGCAAAGGCTTAAGCGGTATTCTACCTCAATGTCACATACATTGGGTTCGTAAATCCTAAAGGACCAGTAAAAATATCACTACTGATTAGTAGCACGGGGAGACATTCTACAGCTGCCACACTGCACTAAACAAACGCTAGCGTGAATGTTTATGAATGTCGCATACTTTGCTTATTCCATGTACTTAAAGTTTATTTTGTATCATATTGCAACGCACTGCATGCATTGCTTAGTGTTTACCGTTACTCTTTGATTGTGCGATGCCAGACATATTATGGAACATATAATGATGTCTACTTAAATCCTGAATAGAAAGTAACCCTTTAATGTCTGCTTAAGTCGGGTATTGCCGTGCCCTTAAAGGTGTATTCTCAGGTAATAAGACTCTGCCAAATCATTGAGTACTTACTTTGTGATTGTCTATATGTTTTTCATAACACTATAACGTGTATGGACTAATGGAAGTCACTAATTTATGAGATGAACTTATTATACATTTAAAACATCCAGATAATTATATCTCAGAATGGTCGATATTAAAACTTTAATACAAACATCACAGAAAAAAAAAATATAATGTTTTTATCATAAAAACATCCTCTTCATTGATTGTGAACAATCCTGTTATCTCTAACAATGAAATTATCATGCATACTGCATTACGTCCTGTGTTTTGAAGCAGTAAAGTGAGAACAAAAACGATTCAATTCGTGGGTAACATACTTTCTGAATCATTGGTCATAATTACGGAGCAAGAAAGTGATCAAATCAGAAAAACTTGACAGAGGGTCCTTCGTTTTACTGAGATTACAAAATAATAATAGATAATTATTCAATTAAAGTAATTAGTATTATTAAATAATATAAATATAGTTTACTTTTAATAAAATGCAATCAGAAAAACTTTACAGAGGGTCACAGTCTTCGTTTGACTGAGATTGCAAAATGGTCATAGATAATTATTAAATTGAAATAAGTAGTTTTATTAAATAATATAAATTTAGTTTATTGTGAATGAAATGTGATTGATTGTGACTGTTGCCTTTATCGCTTGTTTTAAAAGACGTGTATTGGGTTCGCAATAATTCCTGTCCCGAGAGTAGTTTACTAGTTGTATAGGTCTAGGTGATTTATTTTGTATCGAGAAATAGCACATCGGTCGAGATGCTTGACAGATATTTGGCAGAGGATGACGAGGTCGCACGTCTCAAATAATCTCATTGCAATTTCAATTTTCTTTTTTAAATAGTTTTCGAGTAGGATGTTTGTTTAACAGTGCTCTAATGATTATGAAGAAGAAGAAGAAAATCTATTGATGTAAAATATTACATAGTTTTTCATCATATAAATACACATTTACAAATATAATTTAACCATATTGACAATATTAGTACAATTTCACCTTTTTATCAAAATTGCGTGAAAAAGTACAGATAACACGAATAAAAACAATCACACAAAAAAAAAAACAGACAAAAAACTAAAAAGAAACCATATATATATATATATATGGGGAAAATCTAATGCATTACAATAGAACGACTTTTATATCGTGAGGATGATAGAGCTTATGAATGTGGATTGAAACTTTGTCTCGTCGTTTGTCTTCCTTAAGTGAGGATGATTATTTGACGTGAAATGATCAATCATGATAAACATGCAATCTGTGAATTTACCAAAACTCAGATGGAGACGTCAACATTCTTGTTCATCAATTACCATTTGAATGTTTTTTTTAGAATATTAGAAAACATGTTTAAATAGACTGATATGCATTATCTCAATGAATACTAGTATGATTCTTAACTAGAAGACTTATATCGTGGACAGGATATCGAGAAAATTGTGAATAAAAGACAGCGTTTTGGCACAATCTGGTACACTTTAAGATTGGAAGAACTCATACAAATTGTGAAAACAGAGTAGGAAAAACAATAAATATAGTATCAAAACAATCGTATTTAACGCCTAAGTTTGGAAACAGTTCATCACCCCGTACCCTACTTACTCTTCGATTGTTAATGCATATTTCAACTTTTAAGACTTTGTATATGTTCCATTTTCAAATTCGATGTTACTCACGTGAGTATTGGATTATGCGGCTGTACGCCGCCGGTGGAGAATGTGTTCAGAATATGGCAATACGTTATTGCGTACAGTTTTTATTAAACATAATCTACTTAATGATTCGACTGATTATTATCAATATTACATGTAAATGCATAGATAGACTCAACCGCACAGTAATATAAATGCATAGATAGACTCAACCGCACAAACATCAACTTAAAGGAACACTGTCCGTAAGTGATCAGATATTGAGCATAACCAAATAACTGGCTGATATTTATTCAGTGAAATGTTTACATGAAAACATCAAACACAAATAAGTCTTTCGTGAGTTTGAAAAGAAAATGTTTTATTTATTTACTGATATTTGATCAGCTACAGGAAATGAACTTGTTACACAAAATCCGCAAACTAAATATATGAAAAACACATTTAGCGACTTTGGTCGACACGTTTGGAACAATATACTGGTCGACATACTTTCTCTTCCTACTATCCAGTCATTTAAATATAATTATAAAAATTGTTTGTTGCAAAATGCATATTGATATGAATGATATTAAAGTAAATATGTTTTTATATTTTTGCTTGGTTATATATGTACATTATGTAAGACTATTACGATTTCTTCTATATTCAAATAGAATTGAGTGTTTGTCGAAGATTGAATGTTACTTTTATTGTTAGTGTATTTGTTAAAAAAAACTAAATGTTTGTTAATTTATATACAGAAGGCCGCTTTGAAAATATGATGTCTATTTCTTGATATTATGTCATAATGTTTTAACCTTCTTTAAAGAAAGAATGTATTATTATTATTATTATTATTATTGTTTTTAAACAATACGATCCCGTAATATTTGCATTTTTTGCTGATCATGTGTTATGAAGCCTGCGTATCACAAGTAACAGCCAAAAGACTAAATTAAAAAGCAGACAACATATCCTATAAGTGGTTAAACAATACCCAGAGCCTTGTATAGGCCGGAGAAGTGGAACCACCGAATCAAAAATTAAGTAAGAAAACAAAAGAAATTGAAAATGTATCACCGATAACTAAATATAAGTATCGGGCTCAGCGATCAAAGACGAACTAATAAAGTACTTACAAAAGCATAAATACATATACACATATATCATATAAACACATATTTCATATCCACACATATATCATATCCACACATATATCATATATACACATATTTCATATGCACACATATATCATATACACACATATTTCCTTTACACATATATATCATATACACAGATATATCATATAAACACATATTTCATATCCACACATATATCATATCCACACATATATCATATATACACATATTTCATATGCACACATATATCATATACACACATATTTCCTATGCACACATATATCATATACACACATATTTCCTATACACACATATATCATATACACACATATTTCATATACACACATATAGCATATACACATATATCTATCATATGCACGCATATATCATAAATACACAAATATATCGTATACACACATATTTTATATACACACATATATCATATACACACATATAGCATATACACATATATCTATCATATACACACATATATCATAAAAACACATATATCATATACACACATATTTCATATACACACATATTTCATATACAGACATGTATCATATACACACATATATCTTATACACAAATATTTTATTTACATATAGTATTAACAATGATTATTATTATTATTATTATTTGAGGAAGCTATTCAGACGGCTTGGTGGTTCTACCCAGCTGGAAAGTTGCAATATGACATTGGCTGTATATGCGTCTATAAAATTCAATTCCAATTCAATAAACAATGTAAATTACCATGCCTAAATGTATTGTAGATGAATATACCCAATTTGTTTAAAACTGACATGTTTTGACTTCTTAACTAGTTTGTCTAGGCCATATGCCAGTTTCAACCAGTAATCTATAAGACGATACTCTGAACTGTGCAAACACATTTAAACACTTACCTATCCGAAGTTCGAATTAAAAGATTCTGATGTCCAAAGACTTGTTTCTTTCGTCTTCATTACCCCACCCACCAGTTTTACAGTGTGTTTATATTGCAGATATTTACCGACTTTTATGCTTTTTTTTTCATTTTGTCACAATTAAATTCATTCAGTTTGAAGAGTAAAATGTAATTACATCATTAAACTATTTTTTTGTTGAGCAGTTTCTTTATCAGTTTGCATTTTACACACTGTCTGTAATTGTACTTTAGTTTCGTAAAATGTACATCCTGGTCATTTAATATTAAGTTATATCAGCAAAATCGTCCGAGATTGGCATATAATATTTATGCTGTTTAATTTTCTTAAGAAAGACAACTTCAAATAAAAACATACTATAGTTCTTATTAATGTTTTATGGCCGTTGCTTGGAAAATAAAATATATTATATTCTATTCTAAGTTAGCCCAAATCCCAAACTTCATTTTAATTTACGAAAACAAACTTTGTTGTTACAATCGTAAGTTTACCATGCTTCAACAAACAATTCACAAACAATGCTTTACAAGTCTCACATATTCAAATCATCTCCTCAATTATCATTCCCTTATGAAACATATATTAGACATTAAAAGTATGCTAACGATTAAAGGTTAAGATTAAAAAATTATATTTAATGCGTTTTACGCACTATTTATTACAACTACAAGGGAACACACGGCCTCGCGTTGGAACTTCTCTTTTTATAGAATGTAGAGATAATATTCCTACCATCAAACTGCAAACTCACCGGAAATATAGAGAGTTACACGGATTTTAAACTTGTTCAGTGTATACAATACGCCCAAACTTTAGTTCCAAGTGACACATGAAATAATTCGAGTAGTGTAACTAACTGTAAATATAATACTTTTTTTTCCAGAAAATAATGTGTTTCTTTCGGATCGCGAATCAATACCTCTTTCAAAAATGTATCTGAAGAAGTATGTAAAAGCATTGTCAGCTCAAATACACACAGAAAAGACAACCTATCGTTTTATAAGCAGACAAGAATGAAACTTATTTTTAAATAATATTGTGTTTTCCATTTGTTAAGATTATGTCTTATAACCGCTGAAAACTAATAAACTGAAAAGCCACTCCTAGAACCTGGTTTTATCCCCCACCCCACACACCCTCACCCCACTCCCATCCCCACCTGCTGTCTATAGTCTAGAAACTGGTTTAAACCCACATCGACCTTTATTGCCACTGACCGTTCCAATGTTGTAGCCATATAGTCAACCCTTTTTTTGCGTGACTGTGGACATTGAAAGCTACCTTTTATCCGTGGGCAGGACGTGTGTTGGTTAGTCTCAATATTAGGCGAGAGTAAAAGGTTTATCTTGTGGAAAATGAAGGATATTTGCTCTGAAAACATGACACGAGGTAGGTCATGTTGATTGTTTCCTCCTCTTCCGTGCATTTCATCTTAAAATGTTAGTTCGCGTCAATGCTAACAATTTTATCAATTTTGTTTTTATGTGTGAAGGATTAATAGAGATCTAGTGATATCATACTTTGGGTTTGTTATCTTAAAGTATGAAAGGTATCCTACTGTTATAATGATAGATGATGTCGGATACATTTGCCAAACGTTTAGACTTAATTTGTTTTAGTCTATTACAAATTCAGGAGACGTTCTTGATATAATTTGCAATAAACGTCAAGTTTCATCTACAAGCACTAAATATGACTTCTCCACACTATATACAACCTTACCACATCACCTTAGCAAAGACAAACTTGTTGCTCTTATTCAAAATTCATTTGCTAGGGAAAACACTACATTTTTGGCCTGTGATATTATTAAAGCGCTTTTCACAAACGGCAGTTTAGACTATTACAATATTTGAACTTGCCAAGAAGTTTATGAAGCACTCATCTTCCTATTAGATAATATTTTCATCAAATAAGTAACAATCGTTTATAGACAAATTGTTGGTATCCCTATGAGTACGAACTGTGTACTCCTTGTCGCAGATTTGTTTTTATATTGATATGAAAGAGATTTAATATTGAGTCTTTCTCCATTGACAATGGTGAAATAATTAGCAAAATATATGACAAGAGAGATGATTTTAATTTTAATATTGTTAATAATCCCCATTTAGATGGGGATGTTCCCCGAGTAACTGCTTATGGGGTCTATTTGTCTCAATTATTTCGTTTTTCCAGAGCCTGTACTCGAGTTGAGGACTTTTATATTCGTAATCTTTGTATAACTAAAAAGCTACTCCATCAGGACTACCGTTACCATAAACTTCGTAAAACCTTTGCAAATTTTTATTATCGTAACCCTGATCTTCTTTCCACATACACAAGTAATATAACAACTGAAATGCTTGATATGTTATTACTTTCCCTAATGTAAGTCTTGGATTGTATAAATTTCCCAAGATCTGTAACTTAGTGAATTAGGTAATATATTAATTAAAATGTCTGCATGTTTGCGTACATAATCTGTGACATTGTGTTTAGGTTTACTTAAGTGTTAAGTAGAGACAATAAAAAACGTTATTCCAAATCTCTAGAGGCAAGAAGGATCATTCCAACTGAATGTCTCCGATCATAATACTATTATTAAATAAAACGAAAATATTTTTATAAAATAATATGAATTTTAATTTTGCTTTAAAAAAAGCAAAACGTGTGTGTAATTGTTCTTGTTCTTGTTTCGTTTGTTTCGCACACATTATGACGTAATAATTCCTGCCTTCATGTTAGTTAAATTGTTCTATAAATAATATAATTGTTAACACCTTAAAGCTACAGACGCTATTCTTAAACTAGTACTAACTGATGAATATGAACGAGTCACGAGTGAAGTAGTTTCCATTCGACGAGCAGCCAAAAATTCGGTATATAAGCCAGAATAGATGTGTAAATTATGACATTTTATATAGGCTTCGTACAAACATCGATCAATATACGGCTTCCAATTAAATTTCATGAAATAAAGAATACCAGGAACTGGATTTGAACCAGTAACGCTTAGCTTTTATTTGTGCTTGTTCATGTATATATAACAACTCCGTCACGGATATTTGTTGGTAAGTTTAAGCGTGTTTTAACCTAAATATGTACTACGCAATAACTAGCCCGGACACTCGCAAAACCTATCAACCGCAAATTAAAAGGTCTAGATAACGATGTTGTTTATTTTGATAAAAATATGTTATTACATCACGCATGGTTAGTTAACATCTGCCACATGACATGCATGATGTACTATATACTGATACGTCTAAGGTGCGTTCAAATAAGTTATTTTGCATTATAATAAATGGTACTAAATATACAATATTTTAAGAAGCCCCTGTAGTTCGGTTGGTAGAATGGCAGTCTGTAACTGACTGTAAATTAGAATCATTGTAGGTTCAAGTCCAGAGAGCGGCAAACTTTTGTTTTCTGAAAATTCTATCTACCTGTACGATATGCACTACACGATGTATATAGAGTAAATGATATCATGCTTTAAATATGCTCGCTTAAATACCCGATTTCGCCAAGAGCTGTCGAACATGAAGTTACAAAGAAAGAGACGCCTACAAAGAAAAAAACGATTTAAATACAGGGTCTGTAGTTTTAACAATATACATGTAACAGGAAGAGTGATGTATACTGAAGGAAAAATGTTTTTGTTGTACCCTGGAAATAATACATTTTTGGTTGTAAAATCAAGAAACTATTGCATTATATGTTATTAAACACACATCAATAACAGTCGAACATCTTAATGACGTAACGAATAAATTAACGTAGAAATAAATGAACGTAGGGGTCAAGCCCGTAAAGTAGCAGACCTCAAGAAAAGCCAAGATGGCATGAAACGTATGTTTGAATCAAAACTAGATAAGTTTAATAAATACTGATAAAGGTGATCCTTTGAGAGCAACAAACACAATTAAGAGAATAAAGCAGCAGACTCGGTTTCATTGAGTCTGTTCATGAGAAGTAATGAAAGAAGCAACACTTCTCACGCCCCCTAGCACCGGCTTAAGCGGTATTCTACTTCAAAGCCACCTAAATTGGGCTCGTTGATCCCAAAGGACCAGTAAAAAAGTCAGAATTAAGTCAGATTTGATTGAGAATAGTGACAGCAAATTACGGGCCTTACGTGACGAGTTGTCAAAGGACTTGAATCGAGAGGGCAACCGTATTGACCAAATATTGACAACAGTTCAGCCATTGTAATCCCGTCTTGACACGATCGAGTCAGGTGTTAATGTGCCCGCATGAAGCGATACGCAAACGCATAATTGGGATTATCCCTTACTACTACCAAATCAGCGCCGGCAATACGACTAGACGACCCAGAGCGTACGATTGTTGCAAGCGGTTTACCGGTAGCGGAAGGCGATGATCTCATCCGGAAAGCAGACGACATCATCCGACGTATTGGTGACAAAGACTAGTCCATTGTAACTATCACGGGCGTGGCGAGACTTCACGCGAGATTCACTAATAAACTCGGTTTAGTAAAAATCAGCTTCCGAAACATCGACGAAAAAATACTTGTGCTATGTAACAAAATGAAGCTTAAAAATACCTCGGATTATGATAAAGTGTTTCTTAAAAGTAGTAAGTCACACGTGGAGCGTTAAATAAAACTGAACGCAATAGCTTGACTACGTCAATTGTTTAATGGACGCGATCTCCGAGTAAATGCACAACGTGCTCAACGTCAGCAGCAGGAACAATTTGACCAATAGGAAGCACCCCGTCGTAATGAATTTGTCAAAATAATGTATGTCTAGCTTCAAATGTTGATTGACGTACGTCTCACGTCATTGATGTTTTGCTTGAAATGCACCACGTTGCGGTATACAATATGTTAAACAAACAGGTCGATCTTTAAAAGTTCGATTTCATAACATAAATATAATGCAGGTAATCCTATAAAGATAAAACATTACTTGTACCAACACTTTCGTCATTCAGGTCATACTTTTAGTAACGTTACTGTTCAACCGGTTGAATATATAATGGTATAATAAAGTTATGGTAACATCAAACGTAAATCGCGTGTAATTATTTCAGTCGCTGATTTACATACTATTTTTAAACAGTCTGGAAAGCACTCTATGCTTTTATGGCTTACCTCTCTGTCCATTTATTCATATCATCGTTGATCGACGAGGAAGCAGACAAAATATTCATTCGTACAGATCCCTTGTATAACACTGCTTCCATAATTCAAAGCTACACACAACATGTTCTCAGACCCCATATTGACAAGGAGTCTGATCACGTCAGGCATTTCCTAAATATACTATCGTCGTGCCTTCAATGGTTTATTCTATTGTTGCTCTGGCTTCT
Organism: Cyrtodaria siliqua; assembly: GCA_037043455.1. Lineage (NCBI taxonomy): Eukaryota > Metazoa > Mollusca > Bivalvia > Adapedonta > Hiatellidae > Cyrtodaria > Cyrtodaria siliqua. Next base: position 65,850 of record JAWPHD010005122.1, read on the forward strand.
GCCAAATCATTGACTACATTCTTTGTGGCTTTCTAGGCTATATATATACACGAGCATCTTTGTGTTTTCCTTATATTGCCTATAAATGCTGCCTTGTTGGTTAGAGAATAGTTTATGGCGGGGATTTCTTTATTTACACTGTCCCGTTTTATTGGGTTGACAGTAGGGTAAATGTTGAGGTTCGGTGCACCCTAGAACCTGGTTTAAACCCCCAGCGGCCTGTTGTGCCACTGACGTTCCTAGGAAGCAGCCTTATTGTCAACCCTTTTGTGTATGTGATTTTTTATATGGCATTTTATTCATTTTTAAATTTGTTCTTTGTTTCTGTGTGTGTTTGTGGTTGACGTCGTCCTTGTGTGCTGCTTTTCCTGTTCGATTTTTATATCTACAATTAATGTTTGGACACCTGAAAATACAGTTTTACGCCAGAATCTTGTTACATGTATGGGCTCTTTATCTGACGTTTTAACTGATATTGATAATATTCTCATAGGAGACCTAATTGATACATCTATTAACCAGCATCAACATGACCTATTAGAGTTTTAAATAAATCAATGTGATGCGTGCTTAATGGTAGATATGAGAGCAATAATGACAATTGTACATCAATATCCCGGAAAGTAAAGCCGTAGGGATTATTTATGTGAGCCACAAGATGTTTTGCATAAGTGCTCCAATTTTCAGACTTTAACTATTCATTCTATTGTTCAAAGTCACAATCTGCGCGGGTTACTTGGTGAAAGATTAAGATTACCTGATCAAAGTGTTCTCTTAACAAAATTTGTTTTATCTGAGTGCGGGACATTAAATGAAGAAATTATCATGAAGTTGTTCCTCCCCGTTTCAAACTGAATAGAATTCCAGAAGATTTTATGGATAGTGAGATTTCGAGAACTGCTTTAATAAACCTTATTTCATACAGTGAACGTTGTAGAGATATACAGACTGATATTGGTGGAATATTTTAAAGCTTGTGTGACGTCATTGTACGAGAAATGAAAGCAAATATTCCTCGATATAACGAGTCTAAAAGTATAAATAAACGTCTGAAAACCAGAACACCATTCTGGAACCAGACTCTAACAGAACTTTGGAATGGCGTACGCAATAAAGAACGCGAATTAGCACGTTGTAAGCACAACAGAAATACCAAAACAGCTTTACGTAGAGACTACCCTGAAGCGAGAAACGTTTTTGATAAAAATTTAAGGCGTACGGAACGCGTTCACAGACAGACTGTCGCATTTGAAATCGATGACCTATCTTCCCATGATTTCTGGGTTAAAATAAAAAAGCTAGGTCCACGATCTGATAATTCTATGCCCATTGAAGTAGTGGAATTGCATCGAACGACGAAAGTAATGTTTTCAATAAATAGAAGCTAGATTTTGAAAACCTGTATAATTGTTCAAACAATGACACCTTTGATGAAGCGGATTACAATGAAGCTAAAATGCATTAACCTTTAATTGAAAACAATTTGGATGATCCTTTATATTTGCCAAATGATCAATTAAATCACAATATTACCCTCGAATAAATCGCATACGTTAAGCTAGCGGCTACGACGAAATACCGTACAGCATCTAAATGATACATAGGGTCATATAGAAACCACAGCGTCCGAACGCATATATATACATACAAAAAAGCATAGCCTAGAAAGCCACAAAGAAGGTACTCGATGACTTGGCAGAAGCAAGAGCAACACGAGAATAAACCAGTTAGGGCACGACAAGACAATACTGCAGACAAACATCAAACGTCACCGTCCTATTGGGCCTTTGGTAGACGTCATCATAGGGTCCACAGCCTGTTCGGTCATTGCACAATTAAAGAGGAAATCATAGAGACGAACTGTAAATGGGTCCACCACCAAGAATGCAGTGCGTTCCAAAATGAGAGGGTCATAACCTCTTTTGATAACCCTTTAACAAGTTTTACAAAGATAGTATGAAAGTGATCATGGCCAAGAATCTTAAGAAGTTTGTAAATCACGTCACCATAGAAGTCAGGTTGTGATAGTCCTAGGCTTGTCGCAGAAGAGTTCTTAAATCACTTTATATTTGAAAAGAAGATCAGGGTTACGACGATAACATTTTGCAAAGGTTATACGAAGTTTATGGTAACGGTAACCTTGATTGAGTAGCTTTTTAGTTATACAACAAGTACGAATATTAAAGTCCTCATCTCGAGTACAAGCTCTAGAAAAACAAATAAGTTGAGACACATAGACCCCATAAGAAGTTGCTCTGGGAACATTCCCGTCTAAATGGGGATATTTAACAATATCAAAATTAAAATCATCTCTCTTGTCATACATTTTGCTAATTATTTTACCATGTTCAATGGAGAGATGTAAATCAAGGAATGAAGCGTTAGTGTCAGAAATAGTATCTGTGTTAAGTTTTAGTTTAAGACGAAATAACGACAGAACGAAAATACCACAAATCAATGGCGAAACTTAAGACGAAAAGACGCCACCCGAAAAGACAAAAAGACGACTTCAGGCGCGAAGAGACGCTATTTGATATTGTCGTATTTTCCTTATTTCGTGTAGCTTTCTGTCGTTTTTTTCGCCATTAATATGCCGTCGTTTAGTTCTGACGTTCTTTTGTATTTTCGTTCTGTCGTATTTTTAACAGACAAGGCGTGTACATACTGTATGTCCATTAAATAATAAACAAAGGTTACTATTTTTTAAATCGTTTATATAAACGCAGATTTGTCATCATAATTATATTGATCACTAGTCTTGTGTAAGGCAGTAAACATGTAATTATGTCTAATAAAAGTATTGAATTGCAGTGAGCTAAGACTGCAAATCATAAAGTACTTGTTTTTTACGCTTTTTATAACGAATATTGAAGTGATAATTATTTGTTTGACCTAAACGTCATATTCTTATATTTTAAATTGGTATGTTTAAATGTAGTATGTCTTAGCGAACATAGTTATGAATTTGTTTGTATAAAAATATAATAAAATGACTTCCGGGTCTGCTTAAGAATAGAGATGATTTTGTATACATGGCTCTCAGAGCTCATATTCTTCTATTCAAAACAAATTATAAACAAAACCATCATATCACAATGATTATAACTTATATTTGTCAACCTAGGATGGCATAGCAAACATACCTAAGCATTTGTTTATATAAAACTATTATTAGTTATTCGGTTTATTACTGACCCCTTAAGGAAATATGTTGGTAGTCAGTTACAAATCCAATAACTGATTTCTTGCATCGATCACCTTTTTTGTATTAAAATTATAAAAAATAAATAAAAAAAATATTTTTGGTATTATAATAAATTAAATAAAAAATTGTTTTACAATTGTCGATTATTAATTGTAATTGTATTATTGTAAAAATAATATTGTTATTGTATTAATTGTATATCAAAAAATAATAATTTGGTATAAATTAAAAAAAAAAATCACATTTTTTCCCTTAAATTTCACCTTTTTTTAGAATGTAACTTACAATAAGAAGAAGATTTTGTAAAGTTTTGCATACAAAAATAATATTGTATAAATATATAAAATTTTCAAAATGGTATTATATGTGTGGAGGTTTTTTTTAAAACCAATTTAACTCAGAAGCTATATTAGAAACATGTTAAATTGTTGAACAATAAAATAAAACATTAAATAATTGTCTTTATTTTAAATAATTTTTCAATTTAAATGTGACAACAAATAATAGTTCAGATAAGCAACAATAAAAACAACAACAACGGGATAAATCAAAAATTTCCATACTTCATAACAAAGTTTATATCACTTTCATGTATCACATGTCAGTCCAGTTCAAATCACCATTTATATCACTTTCATATCAAAGTTGAACAATTAATATCACATGTACATCATTATAGTTCATATCACAGTTTATATCACTTTTTAATTTATATCGCAGTTAACCTCAGTTCGAATCACGGTTCTTTACCTTATTACACCGTTCATTAATGTTCATATTTCAGTTTATATCACTTTTTACATTTATATCACAGTTAACTTCAGTTTTTTTTACCTTACCGCACAATTCATTATAGTTCATATCACAGTTTGTATCACTTTTTCATACTTTACAATGTCTCGCCTCCTGTAAATGTTACTGACGCCAAATAATTTCTTAGGGGATCAGTAACAAACAAAACAGCACATATCTCAAAACTCCAAGAACACGCACCTGCAATGTTTATTTGTTAATTGTTACATTATTTATCCACGTCACCGTACAGTTATGGAAAACGGGTGGAAGTTGATTGTATTTTTGGACACAATCGCCTCGCGTATTCGGCATCGGAAAGTCACTCAACAGATCACCTGGGTTTATGCCACTCAAGTCATCACATATGTTGTCAGAAAATGTATTCAGCTGTTACATTGGCATGGAAATGTTCCTAGCCACGGTTGAATTGCTGGCCATGGTGGCAGACTTAGTGTTACTCTGCATAACCGTTTTTCGTGATGTGTTTTGTACAGCAAGACGACTCTCTGATGGAACAATATTTTTAGTCACTGTTTGTCCCATTTGTATTTTTTCCTGATCATCAACACGCTGATAAACATACAATAACTGTACAGATTTGTGTCCTGTCACAGCCATTATTTGAGAAGCACCATTTTACAGGATGGGTGCTCCAGTGGCCCTTATGGAATGATTAGTGTATACTGTTGACAACCCAGAACTCTTACTTATTGTTGTCATGAACGACTTCATTGGTTTCTCACCAACGGGGACGTTACAATACCACACTTGATCTTCAGGCACGAAGCTGTCCGTTGGTGTCTGCCATAACATTTGATATGGCTGCACATAATGCACACACAATACACACACAATTGTCTACATTGAATGCTTAGGTACACAAATGTGAACAGTTTTAAAATGTGAGACTTATCGTAAGATGTTTAATAAAAAACGGGGCACTGGTGTTTCCGGTATTACTCCTGAGGTAGTCTCCTTATCAATGCGGTGGTTTTTGATGAGTTCATCTCGAACTTTCTTGACATTCTTCAGATTGGTGTTTGAGTCTGTCACTACATGGAATGTGTCTTTGGTCATTGTATGTATGTTTCCATTCCCCTGCCGACAAAAATTGAGTCGCACATCAAACTGGACCATGTTGTACAGTCAGATGACAGGTAAACACTTACATACAGTTTTTTATGTCCGATTCTGTAATGACAGGGTAGTGATTAATTTCACATTTTTCGTCTTTTTTAAGCTGTACTATAACTGCCTTGAAGTTGGTTTGGCTGTTCGTGAACCTCGGATCACTGATTATATCAAATGGCTTATTGAATGGTCGGTTCAACTGGTGTTCAACAGGTCCAACTGGTGTCTTTTCGCGGCTGAAGTGTCGTCTTTCGTCTTTTCACGTAGCGTGTTTTAGTCTGTTCGCCCTTGAAATGTCGTCTATTCGTTCTGTCGTATGTTCGTGCTGCCTTTGCCGTCTTTTCATTATGTCGTAGTTTCTTTATGTCTGCTTTTCGTGGCGAAATAACGAAAAGACAAAATGGGAGAAATCAGCTACCATACCTGATTTATAGTAGTGTTATTACTAACTGGTCCTTTGAGATTATCAAACTCACTCTGTGTGGGTTTGAAGTAGAATACTAATTAACTGAGTAAGCCACAGCTAGGGGGCGTGAGAGGTGTTGCACCTTATATTACCTCTCTTGAACAGACTCAATAAAACCGAGTCTGCTACTTTCCTCTCTTGTGTGTGTTCGTTGTTTACAAGTATTTTTCAGTATTAATTTAAAAAACGACTTACCAGTTAGGTACACTAGTTTCAGCGAGTGATGTTCAAAGTGAATGTTATGGTAGTTGGTATATAAAATTGATCAAACAAATGCAGTTTAAGGTGCATAAGACGTGAATCCTCCTCATCACCTAGTACAAAATGGATGGGAATATCAATGAGACTCTGGTTTAGGAGAGAAAAAAACACGCACTAAAAAAAAAAACAGAATATAATCAAAACTTTGCAATGCTGCCTGCAATGCAATTATCCTTCTTAAAACAGGTGTGAGAGATGATAAATGCTTAAGACAATCTCTAGCATCATATTAATGTAATACTTTTATAGTTTCATGTCTTAGGATATATAACCACTTTCTTTAAAACCGGGAAATTGTCATGCGAACTTTTTTCAAATTAAACGTTTGTGTAAATAATACGTGACGTTGTTGCGTGAGAAATACAAATGTTATTACATTCAAAATATTACATGACAACATTAATAAATAAATAGTATGTCACTATCATTATGTATTTTAATATGTATTTGCTTGTTAGATATTTATTTTGTCCTTTCAGGTTGTCAGTCAAAGTAGTTTGCCATTTAAAACGATAAGATGTGTGTATTGCGTAACTTAAGGACCTCATCATATTATCCTTAAAGATGTGAAAAGTCAAACGGAATGTGTCACTAATTGTTTTATCCAGTCATCTTATTCAACTGACCCTGTTTATAGGACGTTAATGGAATGAAGTTGCAAATAATCTTTGAAAATATAGCTGTGTTTAATTATCATCTTTTTCAACTTGGATTTGATTTGAAAATCTGAAGGTTTTAGATATAATTAATCTGGAGATCCGAATTCTGAGATACTGGATTTTATCGACATATGTACTTATAGTCTCGATCATTCAGACCTCTCGCGAGACTTCTCTCAAGGAAGTCCATACGCTAACGCTCGAGTGTCGCTGGATGATAGTGACTAGTGTACTTACAATGTTCAACTGGTTTCAATCGAAACTTTCGAAGAAACTGATTCTACATGTCAGTACGGTAACTGTGCATTATCACCGACCACACAATGACAAGTTTTATTTGTAGACATTTGGTACTTTATACTTCAAATGTATTCTTCCACCTAATATGCTTCAAATTTTTTTCTGCCACGAAATATACGAAAAATAGTTTCAGGTTGCACATGTCTTAGGCCTAACACTAGATCGAGCATTGAATTGAACTAAATTTCTCTGCACCTTGTCGAATGCTGGTATACGTAATAGTATAGATGTTCCTTACTTCCTTACATACTTTCTCTTAAACGGTGTGACGCAAAATCAATTTATAGACATTACAAAATGTCAAACACTGCTTAATGGTTGCATTAACAAATGCTGACAATGTCAATTTATTTATAAACGTAACACGTATAACTCAAACTATTAAAAATGCATAGCATAGTCATACACAGAGAATTCTGAAGACGAAAAGACCGTTTATTCGCTTTTTAATGACACTCGGGAGCCACATTGACTCATTTGTATCCATGTAGCAACTAAAATACCACACATGGGTGTTAGGGTGGAACAATTAATCGTATTATTGTCTCTGTCTTACAAACTATAACAAAACTGCAACATATATCAAAACAAGACATTACAATAAACAGACATGTTCGTTACCCCATGAGACGTACGCTGAACATTAAGTGGCTGTTAACGATAACCGTTTCTACTGTCTGAGTTTATTACACTCTGTATTACAACTAGAAAGACCCCCATAGGAATCTGGAATGTTTACAAAAACTAGTGTAATGGATCTCACTTTGGAGAGTCTGACTTGGATTTTCTGAAGTTGTTCAGCTATGTACTGATAAAACATAGATTAATAGTCATGATTGAAATAAAATTTCAAAAGTTATGTCAAAAGTAAAAGTCGATATAAAAATCGAACAGGAAAAGTAGCATTCAAGGACGACAGTCAAACACAAACACACAAAGGAACAAAGAACAACTATATATAAAGATGAATAAAAGGCAAGATAAGACATCACACATACAAGGGTTAACAATAGGGCTACCGCCTTGGCTACCCCGCTGGGGTTTAAACCAGGTCCTAGGGTGCCCCAAACCTCACTCTTACCCTACTGTAATCCCGATATATACTCAGTTGCAAAATAAAGTGTACAACGAGTTTTGTTGAGATTTAATTGTATAAAGATTTTTAGAATTAAATTGACAAATTCCAAATGAATGTGCCATGTTTGGTACCAAAGCTGTTATCATTCCATTGCCAATATCATGTTGTCATTTGTTTTTCAATAGGTTGAATCATTAAGAGACTGTCGCTTGATAAAGAGGATAGAGAGTAAAGTAAAATGGTCAAAATGTACACTTTCTTTTGCAACTGAGTATATATATAATGCCTTAACATTAACTTTCAAGACGACAGTAGAATACTCAAAGATACACGCCCAATATATATACATATTTAAAACACGCACACATCACGCATATTTCCGGTAATAAGAAAACATAAGACTATTATCATACCATATAATATTATCATATTATCATACCGCCGATTTGTAACCACCTCGTAATTATATCTGAAACACGTGTAGCCACTGTCACCAACTAAATTCTGTTTTGTTGGGACCATACCCTACTGGCCATAGAATGGTGTGAAAATACCTCATTGAAGTTTCCATGTTCACCGTCATATGCATACCATCTTCAGGATGGCTCACATTTCAGTACTAATTTGACTTTTTAAATTTTGAGTTCTACTTAACCCGGAATCTCATTCACACCGAGACTGCAATATATTTTTTTTGTATTTACCGTGTTCGGCGATTTCCAAAATTCTCTTTTCATCATACTTACATTATAAATTGCTGCCGGAGATTGCACATCAATCATGTTTTTTTACACTCAGCTAACACGTCTGTTTGTATTCGTTAATATATTCGATTATAATCACAAATTGCGTTTGCAATGGTTGTATTGAACGTTCCCAACACTCTCCGACTTTTAAATTGTGGTTTAAAATCAGGTTCTATTGGGAAGCAAACGGCAATAAACCTACATTATTTGCAAATATTCTACAAACGTTGTACATTATTCAGAATGGAACATGAACTAGTTCATTATAGAGTTGTTTTTCTGCTTTACTCAAATTATGTTTGCAGCAATCAAACGTTTCAGTCTCTTCATCGTTAGCTACCACGCAGTGCACACGTACAGAATCTGCTCTAAACCTCAGTATGGTAACAGATATTTGAATAATGTTTTTTTATCTTGAAATTGTCATTTCAGTGATTTAAAAATATAAATAACTTTATCAACAAATATCGATTTTGTAGTGTTGTCATAATCGAGTAATAAGTGTCATGTTTTTGGTTTAAATCCCATTCAAATAATTTATTTGCTATGGGATATTTTCCAAAGCAGTAGTATTTGATGACCATTGCACATCGGTTTGTTAAAAAGTGTTCATTAAGCTATTTATAATTTGAAAAATAGTTGTGTTTTAGTTTATTGTTTGCCAGGAGGAGTTTCGTTGCTCATGCGGGAAAATGTATAACTTCAGAACGCTTCACTATTCAGTCACCTTCAATATTTCGAAACAGAAAATAGTGAATCACTATCTATATGTTGTTTTTTTAACAAGAAATATTTAAAATAAATAAGGAACGCTTGTTAGCGTTCTCTCCTTTCAAACAGTAACCCTTCTATGCCACTGATCTTATACAAAATATATTGCTTAAATGGAATAAGTTGCGTGTAAAAAGCTATACAAGCAATGAGCGTATTACAAAATAAAGACTTTTATTACATTCCTGTGGGTGAATGATTGGGATTTCTCAGTGAACGAATGTTCATAATCACTAAATATTAATAACTAACTCCGAACACAAGAATAACTAAGTGTGACGTTGAGTTATGACGTCAATAAAGTGTTGCTGACGTCTACGTTATCCGTCTACATTGTTCAATAAAGCTAATTATTTAGGTTAAAATCATAGATAAACTGATTTAAAATGTAATAAACAGATTATTTTTACTGCTGGGTTCGATTATAGAAAAAATCCTTCAGTCGATGGTAGTCGTGTTTTGTTTATTCACTCACTCGAATACGCTCGTTCGCGAAAGAACAACACGTCTGCCATCTCGTGAAGGGTTTCCCTTTAATCTGTCCCAGCAGTTAAATAATCCCAAATAATACCCCAAAGGCACAACTCGTGCATGTAGTAGTATGGGTGAAACATGTCTATTAAAGATAAATAATTTGGCACTCGCCTTGGATTGTATTCTATTGTGCGGAAGTGTATCGTTTATTTATTAGAATTGTAGATGGCCAAACCTATATATAGAGGATCTTACATTGGTCTTCTCCACACGGCAACAAACAATCGGAATTGTTTCTTCAATTTACATAAGCGGTAAAAGGAAAATACGTTACGATGATTTTGGTTTCATCTCTATATGCATTACTGTAGTGTTTTATGCTATTTAAGCCATTGCTTTGTTTCAGTCCTACACCGCAAAATGTATGTGATAAAACAGAAATATATAGTCAACATATTTTTTCGTAAATTCATATAGTGGTAGTTTTTATAAGAGCTCAGATAACTTTGTTTTTGGCGATTTTTTTTATTTACTTATTTATTTATTATCTTATTTATTTATTTTATTTGGTCGTGGGGGAGGAGGCAGTGTGAGATGTTATAGCCTCAGCTTTCAATATTTAGATACCACACATTTACTTGAAATAAATGAAGTGTAAACTTGATAACAGGTCGATTGGATTGTATAGTCGCACCAACAGCTAAGGTCATATGGAGACTTTCCAGCTTCCATTGGTGACGGAAGACCCTGGTGCCCTTCCCGGAAACTTTTAAGCACGGGAAGGTACCTAGGTAGAACACCCAACGTTCGGAAAGCTAGCTGGATAGCTTCCTTACATAAATTGTCCTATGCCCCTGAGGGATTGAACCCACAGCGGTTAGGAGCGAGTGATTTCATGTCAGAGATTCTAACCACACTCGGCCAAGGACTCACCCTATGTTACCACAAAGCAAGATTTAAAAAACAAAATCTCAATCACGCTTCTAATTCCTCCATCATATTATAACATATAGGAATTATATTGTGTATATGCATGGTAGTTTTTGTAAATGAAATTAATGTCATTTGTTCGGCTAATAATAACGCCGAGCATCCTAAGATTTAGCAGAGTATACAAGGGCATGTGCGTATGGGAGCCCCGCCAAACTTTTTGAAAAAGACCACCGACTCCTACGCCTATGAAGGGTTAATTCTATCGTCGGATAGAGTACATCTAGAATGAAAGACCTATTCTAATTGACATCAAGAACTTTCAATTTCTAGTGCTGGACATTCTCAGACGTGTATCCGAAATTTTATAACTAGCTTATCTCATAACATAATTTAGATGTATTTTAAGATTAGTGCAGAAAACATGCAGTGTGTAACAATGCATGCATGTATGACACATATTATTAATCACAAACTTTGCATATTAGTTTAACAGAAAAGAAAAATCCGATTTGTCTCAGAAATTTGAAACAAAATACAGAACCAATAAAGCTTGTGCCACTGTTATATCTGGTTAGATCTGGTTTGAGAAACGTTTTACTTAAAGACTGGTATAAAAAACAGTATGATAGTGGACCTTTGGAAACGGCCGAAAACGACACATAACTTTACATTTACTTACATGACTGTCGCAGTATATGTTTTGCGCATGGAAAAGTAATTTTATAACTCTTCTGCTACAAGGATTATCACAACCTGACTTCTATGGTGACGTGATTTACAAACTTCGTACGATCCTTAGTCATAATCACTTGCAAACAATCTGTTGAGAAAAACTCAATATTTAAAAGGTCAATAGTACAGACGTTTGAGTCATCCCGAAGGATGATATGCAAATGACGGTGAACATGGAACCTTCAATGAGGTATTTTCGCACCATTCCATGGCCAGCATAGTAAATTATTTAGGGACGCGATGATTGATATTTCCACTTTTACCGGCAGCTAACATCGGATGTGTTTGACGTATTTGGAAAAAAACGAATTCAGCTTATTTCTATAAAGCTGGCCATATCAAAACGTATGTTCTATGCAGATACTTATGCATAATGAAAGTAACTAAATTACTTGACTTCATTGTGTTGTTGAGCAACTTTTAACTGTTATTGTCACTCCTTACTTTCAGGTAATATGTTCTATGTAATTGATGTTAAAGACCGGATCTCTTTCAATAACCGTACGGTAAGCCATTAAGCAAATTAGGCACAGTAGGAGTGGCTTATAGCCACTGGTGAGTTTGTGCTTTTGGTAAACATAAACACATGTGCTATGGTAGATTAATAAACTTCAGTGGTGAAATCTGGTGAGACAAAGATGAAGAGGTAATCAATCTAGGCAATTATATATTACCTGTCAATAAATAGAGGATATTTGTTGTTTTGGAGTGAATAACAGATTTTATTTCATCGAGAAATGTCAAAGCTTTATATTTTCACGAATGAAAAGCATGAGTGAAAATATTGAAGTTTGATCAATTCGAGTGGTGAACACATCTCGAAGTGATCAAACTTCAATATTATTCACTCCAAAACAACCAATTTTCTTTTTATTTTATGCTTTATAAACAAAGTGTACTGCAGTATGCAGAAAAATAATAAAAAATTGACGACGTCATTGGCTTAGTATGATAACATTTCTTTTTTTAATTCCCCGTAACTTCTTAACTAATTAACTGATTCCAATAATCTACGACTCATTTTCTTAGTTAAGTTATTTCCAATCCAATGATATTATTTTTATAGCAACTTTCGGAAAATAGTAGTTTTTTGAAGAAAAACAGTAGTTCTGGCAGTGAAAAAAATAAAACTCTTTTATTTCATTGCTAAAATACATTACTTCACTGCTAAGCATAACATAAATGGAATTACAAACTTAGGAGTGTGTCCCTATTTGACTCCAATAAAACAAACTATCACAACTTTTTCCTACAACACTCAAGTTTTATAGAATGTTTTGTGTATACATGTATAAAGTGTTCACCGGAGCTGGTTAAAGCAAAGAAACATTGTTTTTTATAATTGTTTCTGGTATCTGCTTTAATTAGTTAATATGTAAGCAATGTTTGCATTGTTGTGCAACAAAAACCAACTTGCAAATTCAGAAGAAAAACTTGAGACAAGTACCCATTGACTTAAAGGATAACCTCATCATACTCATTCTCAAATACATCCTACATGTAGCACAATCAACTGTGGATTAAAAACAGAAAACTAGGGCATTGGAATAACTAACGCTTTCGACGTTATGTATGATATAGAAGGGATATAATGCCAACGTGTGTTTTAGAAATGATCAGGAAAATAAAACTAAATGTATGGGAATAATTGAGTCAGGACACATGTACATGTACATGTGATTATTTTGCAATCCAAATAAACATTATATTTATGAAAAAATAATAACTTTCATAATATCTAATGTCATGCCTCTGTAAGTTACTTCATACGATTTCAGTGTAAGGTACATCTAAACACTAGTATTTGAAGTCGTAGTGTATTCCCCGCCTTATGGCAGTTGAATGAAAATCGCCAGCATCTCAACTCTAGTTGGCTGGTAGACAGGTCATGCATGACCTTTCATCAACTGTCAATCACCAGTGGTAAATAAATGAATTTTACAACAGTTTTCAAAACATATTTTTTGAATACAACACTCACAAATGTCACAGTGCTTTCAAATTCACAAGGAATATTCATCAAACAGTTACACATATTTATACTAAGGTTCAACAAAATGTGTGGGGTAGGTCTATTACAATTTTAAAAAATGTCCCCTATGGTACTTTGGTTGTAGTCAGCTTAGAAAGGCCAGTGATATTAGCCATTTTTCAGTGTAGCCAGCTTTTATAATGTGACCCGGCCTTGAAATGCAAGTTTTGAGAGTTGCGTTAACTTCCTGCTTGACTTTCGCATTTGTGTTTCTAATTAAATGCACATCATATCGTTCTGGTGTTTGTTCACAAACAGCTCAAAAATCGTCGGCACTTTGTCTCAACCAACTCATGTATTCCATTTTTTTTCTCCATGTCCAATTGCTGATTCTAACTGAATGCCTACACGTACAGCCTACGAAACCATTAATCAAAACAAGCTAAATGTTTTATTTTGGATTTTAGCGCATCTTGTCATGTTTTCAAAAGGTTTCCTTATCTTTTCAATTTGAAGCTTGTTATGAACACAGAACAACCTGAATCAAACGCCTCGCAGACACTCCGAACTTTTAATCTATTATATGTCGTATGCTGTTCAACATTTAAGAACTCTGAGTTCATTGTCTCTGTCTACAGATTAACTGTCACAGCGAGACAATTGAATTATGTATCGATTTAATACTCATCACAACAAGGATTGGGCGATGTTTAACCTATCAGTTGGTGATGTGAACTTGATGGTTTATTATCTTTTTGCACTGGTTTCAAGAAGTACTTGTTTTTTATATTCATATAAACTTGATGATATTGTTGTTGTAAATGTACTTACATTGCCTATTAATGCTGTTAGGTGGTTAGAGGTTTTAACCTGGCGCGGACTTCTTTATTTACACTTCCGTTTTATTGCGAGGGCAACAGCGTACAAATGAGGTTTGGTGCACACTATAATCTGGCTTAACCCACAACACCCGAAAGGCCTATTTGCCACTGGATGTTCCAAGGCAATATCCCCCATTTCAACCATATTATGTTTTTGCTCTTATTATTCTTGCACTTTATGTTTGTTTAGATTTGCGTTCTTTGCCACTGACTGTTTCAAGGCGGTAGCATTATTGTCAGCCTGTTTAAGTTTGTTGTGTTAATACCCTGCTCTGTATTTATCCTTGTAATTGCTGTTTATTTAACACTTAACCAGCTACATATATATCTAATAGCCTGTTCTGTCTTTGAATTAAGACCAATCCATTTATGTGACCAAAGGGTGTTTTTGAGAAATGGCTGATGAGCAGACGGACATTTTAAACCCTGATCATTATGCGAGTTACTCGCAGGCTGATCTGGGTTTACAATGGACGCAAAGGCTATTGTAGTCGCTAATAGTAGACTAAGGGTTAAAATCGTGTTTTCGTTGATTGTTGTTCTTAAATGACTTTAATATCTACTTAGTTTGACCGTGTTCTGATGTGTCCCGTTTATTTGGATGACAATAGAGTAAGTAGTGTGGTTTGGTGCACCCTAGAACCTGGTCTAAACCCCAGCGACTTTTTTTAAACTGACCATTCCAAAGCGATATCCCTATTGTCAACCCTTTTGTGTATGCTATGGGTTATCTTGCCTGTTATTCATCCTTGAAGTTGTTCTTTGTTTCTGTGTGTGTTTGTGGTTCACTGTCGTCCTTGAATGCTACATTTCCTGTTCGATTTTTATATATATATAACTAACTTTGCACACAGAAACTGTTGCTATTTTACTGTCGAAATTTTGAAACAGTCAACTGTTCCATCGATCTGTAATGATACAATACTGACTTAGGCTGCATTCTTAAGTATATTGCTCCGTGTGTCGTGTCATTGGTCACCTCTTATAGGATACTGAATAATAACAAAATAAGCCGATCTTCTTAAATCCAATTTCATAAGACTGTCGAGTGTAGGGAATAAGGAAAGACACTCCTTTACGCGACGAATTGAAAGAAGATAAAACATAGACTTAATTGTATCTCAGATTACTCGATTAACTTTTGCTACTTTTTAAGTTGTATGTCTTGTTCGTGTTTGTTTTTTTCCAAGGGTTCATACTTAAGTGTTTACTGATATTCACACTGTGCTGTGTGGCGTTAAAAAAGGTCGCCCCGACTATAAATCAGTAGTGTTATTACTTACCGGTCCTTTGGGACTATCCAGCCCAATCATTTTGGATTTAAAGTAGAATATCGCTTAAGCCTTCGCTAGGAGGCGTGTGAGATGTTTCACTTTATATTGCCCTCATGAACAGATTCAATAAAAACTGCGTATGTTGCACTGATGTCTTGTGTGTTTGTTGCTTCCAAGGGATCCCCTTTTTCAGTATTTATTCAACACCTCAATCTTAGGTGAAGACGATTATAACTTGTTAATGAGGGCAAGCGTGTTATAATTAACTTATCATGCATTATGATGAAAATATACGCAAGTTCAGGCTTATTGAACGTAGAATCCGATCACGGAAACAAAGTGGCATCAATAACGATTCAATTCAGCGGGAAACATACATATTTTCTAAATCATAGGTCATGATTTCTGATCAAGAAAGTGATCAAAGCCTATGAATGTACTTGCAATCAGATAAACATTGTCTAGCGGGTTTTCCTTTTGAGTTTGGAATTGCATTTGAGTTTGGAATTGCAAAACTGTCTTAGATTGTTATATTTAGATAATTCCCACATGTCCTACTGAGATGCTTGATATTTTTTATCTCACGCTAAAGTAAATCTTGGAATGTATATATTTCCGAAGATCTGTCATTTACTGAATTATGTCATATATGAATTAAACTGTTTGCCTGTTTAAAGATTACCTTGGTTAACATGGTTAATGTTAATCCAATCGGAGATAATATATTAAATTGTTTTTAATTTTTACTTCTTAAAAGTTAAAAAAAAAAAGTTTTTGGATTCGTTTAGGCACACCTTTGTATTCTCTAGACGCTATGTCCGAGGAATTTATATCGCCTCCCATAATACCATTATTAAATAAAACACAATATTTATTAAATAATATGACCCATGTTCATTTCGCCAATATGCTTTCCTCTTTGATTGTGCGATGACCGGTCAGAATGTGGGACCTAGGATGACGACCCACTAAATCCTTATATGATGATATCGTTTTATATTCGTCTTTCTAGGCTTTTTTATATTATAAATACATGATCATTTTTGTGTTTTACTTATATTGCCTATTAATGTGGCCTTGTATGTTAGAAAATATAACCTGACGGGGATATCTTTATTTACACTCTTCCGTTTATTTGGATGACAATAGGGTAGGAGTGAGGTTTGGTGCGTCCTACTGGTTTAAACCCCAACCATCATTTTTGCTCATGACCGTTCCAAGGCGGAACCCTTTTATGATTTTTGTAGTTATTGTTCGTTTCTGTGGCAATAGTCTAGATGGTTTAGTTTATATTAAGGAATAACACTTGGGTCTCAGGTAATATTTTATCATTGCAAATTCAATACATTTGTTATCGTGTGTGTTCCCCTGATTGATAATAGTGTTATTACTTACTGGTTCCTTGAAATGATCAAGCCCAATTTGTCGTGCTCGGCAGTTTCCAAAGGTCCATTATCATACTCTTTTTTACAGTATATGTTATGAACAGGCTCAATAATACCGAGTCTGCTACATTTCTCTCTGGGAATCTGGGTTTTATCCAGTGATTTTGCAGGCCTGTGTAATTAAAAAAGTTCAATTAATTTTAACCGGAACTTTTGAAGAAATTATTTCTACATGTCAATACAGCAACGTGTGTTTTCCCTGATCCCGCAAGGACACGTTTTACTTGCAGACATTTGGTGTCATGCTTTAAATTTATTCTGCCACCAAATAAAAGGAAAATGGTTTCAGGTTCCAGATGTCTTAATATATTATCACTGGACGGAGCATTGAATTGAACTGGAGATGGTAAATGCATATCTGGACTTTTTCTCTGCGCGAATTTAGCGAATGTTTAATCTTATAGATGTTCTTAAATTCCTTATTTTAAAAGGTGTGACGCAAAACCATCTTGTAGACATTACAAAGTTGTCAAACACAGCATGATGGTTGCTTTTACAAATGTTGACAATGTACATTTAATTATAAACTAAATACGTATAAACGCATAAATATTGAAAATGCAGAGTAGTAAATAACTGTTGATACTAGGGAAGAAATGAAGTCATCAATGATGTAGTAAGTTTCAATTATTGTTACTCCTTTAACATAAATGTACACTAGTCATAATAAGATGTACATTAAGCATAGAAAAGAGTATGAGAGTGGACCGTTGGAAACGGCCGAACAAGATACATACGAAATATTGCAGTCTCGGTTTGATTGCGACTGTTCATGAACGGTAGTGAAACATGCTTGCAACCGCTCACGCCCCCTAGCCACGGGTTGAGCAGAACTGAATATTCATAAACTCAATAGTACAGAATTGTAACCATCCCGAAGATGGCAAACATATGGCGGTGGACATAGCGACCTTTATACTTCTTACACACCCCATGTCCAGCGGCGTATGGTCCCAGTAAATAACAAAATTCTATGCCCCGTAAAGCAAAATAAACAAAATGGAATTTAGTTGGGAGCAGCGGTTATGAAGCCTGCGCATCACAAGTAACAGCCAAAAGACTAAATTAAAAAGCAGACAACATATCCTAAGGGTGGTTAAACAATACCCATAGCCTTTATTGGCCGGAGTAGTGGAACCACCGAATCGATATTTAAGTAAGAAAACAAAAGCAATTTAAAATGTACCACCGATATCTAAATATAAGTATCTGGCTCAGCGATCTCCAAAGATCGAATGAATAACAGTCATGAACTTTATAGAAACTTCATAGATGAAGTGACAATATTTGGGGTAAATCACTATTGACTTATAGTATGCGTCAGTAATTATGCTATCATTCACATCGCATACTTAACTTGATCAATAACGCACTCAGCAGTATCGTACTAGTATCCAAGAGAGATTATTCGACGTCTATGTGCGTCTATTCAAGGCAGACTATTCGACGTATTTTGCGTCTATCCATGAAAGACTATTCAATTTATTTGTGCTTCACTGCCTTCAGAAGTGCGAGAGTGTGTGACGCTATATCGCTATATAACGTAACACACCTTTGACTATTGACCTTTTTGATGGAGGGAAAATGAAATGATGTTTACTCAAAACTACGGCATAATTTGCGTTTATTTTCAATGAGAGGGCAAACAAACACTACTTCCGGCTATTTGGACATATCACGGCTGTAGGTAGACGTATACTAATAAAATTCTAAAAGTATATACCAAATATGCCAGGACAGGATCATACTCTACTATTACTTGTGGCATGTGTTGTTATAGATCTAGAAAGAGTTTGGTTAAAATATTGAGTGCACCGTCAGCACTGATAGACGGTGACACAAAATATCAAAATCAACCAAAATTTACCCAAATCCACCCAAATTTACTGACATCTACCAAAATGTACCAAAATCCCTAAAAGTCGTTATGGCGCCAACTGAAAGTATTTTCTTAATCCACTTCCAGGCACCCAGATAAATATTGTCAAAGTATACACTAAGAACCGTCACAAACGCGGCCGAAAATTTAGTGTCACTCGGAAGCCACACGTATTTGTAATAGTGAAACCATTAATCGTATTATCTTCTCACTCTGACTTACTATTGAATCCAAACTGAAGAAGTTATTGAAACACGCAAGACATTACAATAAACATGTATGTTCGTCTCCCCGCCCCCTCCAACGAGCACTAAACGTCTGTTAAAGATAATCGTATCTATTTCCTACGTTTATTACAGCATGTAGTACATCTAAAGTGCAACACCTCTCACGCCTCCTAGCACCGGCTTAAGCGATATTTTACTTTAAAACCAGAAAGATTGGGCATGATGGTCCCAAATGACCAGTAACTAATAATACTGATCTGTAGTCGGGACAACATTTTACGGACGCCACACAGCACTAAACAAACGATTGTGTGAATGTCAATAAACACTGAAAGGGAGATCCTTTGGAAGCAATAAACACAAACAAGAGATAAAAGAAGCAGACTCGGTTTTATTGAGTCCGTTCATGAGAGGTAATGTAGAGTGCAACACCTCTCGCGACTCTAGTACCGGTTTAAGAGATATTCTACTTTAAAGCCACAAAGATTGGACTTGATGTATATATTGATTCGGCGTCTAAAATGAGATATAGTGTCCTATAGAAACCACAGCGTCCGAGCGCAATGGCATCGTAGGTCCACGATGTACTGCAAACAAGGACTTGAAAATATAATGAAAGAGACAAAAAACAACAGAAAGGGTGGTGAAGACAGGGTTACCGACTTGGAACGGTCAGTAGGCAATAAGGCCCACTGGTTAGCTTGAATCGATTTTATATGCGCACAATCCTCGCTATTATATTGTCTTCAACGCCCAAATAGACAAGACAGTGTAAACAAAACTACATCCCATCAAAAGGAATTCTCTAACAGTAAAGTCCACATCCTGAGAAACTAACTAAAGAAACACATACAAAATAATAAACATCTCAGGATGTATCCAGAATCGTATTGAACAACCATAGTAGTTGCAGCTAAAGAGAAAACCAAAAAATCGACCTTGTATTATCGGAGTTAAGGCACTTGTTTCGTTAAACTTTACGTTGAAATATCGTGTTTGTCTATCTCCTCCCACAGTTTTTAACCCATTGATTCGGAACTGTACATGATTCTTGCCTATGATGTCACGATGTGCATGTCGGTATCGAAATCGATGTGGTACTACAGCATTTTATGCCCTTTTGTCTTCGAATTTGACGTTTTTTGCGAATTGTTTTCGGGTGGGAGATCCGTGTCCCATGGAGACATTTCTAGTTTAATATAGTATGCTATTTCGTGTGTGAAATATATTTGATATAATTGCATTACCCATGTTCATGGGACGTAATTATAAGATGCAGCACCTGTCACGCATCCTAGCACCGGATTAAGCGATATTCTACTTAAAGTAACACAGAATGGGCTTGATGATTGATAAGTTTGCAATTCTTCAGACAAACGTATATTTTGGGACATTACAATTGTTGGGAAAATTAAAAGAATAAAAGATTAAACTCGACTTTTTAAACAATGTAATGCACTTGTATTCATCTGTTCATGAAACAACATGCATTTGACTATTATACAGTCTTGAGATCCAACCTAACAATGCATTAAAAGGAAAATAACTATAATCTATTTAAGGATTGTCTATCATTCAAAAACAATCTTCAGTTACCGAGAAGAATTATCGTTATTTCCCCGTTGAAACTGACAGATATATTACCATTGCATATAACCTAAGACGCTGTGCACTCTGCGATGCAGATCATTGTGACGAATAACACTATTTATTAAAATGCCACATTTTGAGTTAATGCGCACAAATGCCTTTATTATACGGAGTTATTAACACATTCATCAATCAAACTTCAAAAAGCCTTCAGTTAGTTCTTCGTCAGAATTGTTTTACAACCGGCGTGCAAGAGTCGTCTTCTATTGGTATTGCTTTCCATAATGTATAGCAATGTATTGCTGTTTGTTTTCTTGCATTGATATCATCTGTATTTATGAAAATGCATATTTATTTTTCTCACGTTGTAACCTATGTTAGCTAAGATTTAAATAATACCATGTACGTTCTGAGATAGCAAAAGTAAATATAAAAAGTCTGCTAAACTAGATCGATAAATCGTAGGTAGTGCGTGTAAAATTAGCTTGTTTGTTACTGAAAACGATGGATTTATGTTGTGAACTGAATTGTAATTAATGAAACTTTCAGTTGTCAATTTTTTTAAACAATCTAACATACTAGGGTAATTATTAATGCTGAGTATTGATCATCAAACAGTTTTAATCCACCACACGGCTACTTGATGTAGTTAATAAATCGATTGTAATTACAATTGTGTTAGCTATGCATGTATTGAACGCTCCCAAACCTCTGTTTAATTCTGCATTATCACTTCTTAACACAGGTTAATCATGACATTTGCTATTTTGGCACATGTCTTCACGAAACCAAATCTACAACATACGGCCAATACAGTTTACAAATAACAAGTTGAAAGATGACTGTGTATTGTATTATACATTATGTATATTGATTATCTTTTATTTTGTTAAAATCGGAAGATTTTCTGAAAAATACAATTATCTGTCGCGGTAAAGGTTTTGCGTTTACAAATAGGTAAAAAAGTTGAACAGGGAATGTAGATCTCACAGAACACGGTCAACTACAAACACGCATTACAACAACACTTGCTGTGTAAAGAAGAAAATCACGTGACATCATCAACACAAACGGTTCGACAATAGGGATTTTGCCTTGCAACGGTCAGTGTCAAAAAAGCCGTTTTGGGTTTACACCAGTTTCTTGGGTGCCCAAAACCTAAACAACTTATTGTATTACTAAAAACATTACAAGCATTACAAATTCAAATTATTCAAAATGTTAACAGTAATTGAAAGGGAAACAATTCGTTACGGAGTTTCACTCCTGGTTTACTCAAAGTATGTTTGTCTCAATATAACGATATTGTTAATTATCCCCATTTAGATGTGTATGTTCCCGAGCAACTTCTTATCTAACTAATTTAAGATCTCTTCTGCGAAAAGGACTGACACAAACTGACTTCAATGATGATGTGATTTACAAACTTCTTAAGATCCTTGGTCATGGTCACTTTCCTACTATCTGTGTTAAACTTGTTAAAAGGTTTATCAAAAGAGGTTATTACTCTTATCATTTTGCAAAACATTGCATGCATGGTGGTGTACCCATTTACAGTTCGCCACTATGCTTTTCTCTTTAATTGTGCGATGACCCGAAAGGCTGTGGACCCTCTAAATCCCAAAAGGACGGTGACGTTTGATGTTTGTCTGCAATCTTGTCTTGTCGTGCCATCAATGATTTATTCTCTTGTTGCTCTGGCTTCTGCCAAGTCAATGAGTACATTCTTTGTGGCTTTCTATGCTATTGCTTTTTGTATTTATATATACATGAGCATCTTTGTGTTTTACTTATATTGCCTATTAATGCTGCCTTGTTAGAGAATAGTTCATGGCGGGGATTTCTTTATTTACCCTGTCCTATTTTATTGAGATGGCAGTAGCGTAAGTGTGAGGTTTGGTGCATCCTATAACCTAGTTTAAACCCCCAGCGGCCTTTTTTGGAACAGACCGTTCCAAGGCGGTAGCCTGTTTGTGTTTTTGACGTCATATGCCTTTATTCTTTGTTAACATTGCCATTCATGTTTGTCCTCTTGCGTGTTTTAGGTTTACTGTGTTCTGTGAAAGCTGAATTTCCTCTTCGACTATGATACTTGTTTTGGTTAAGAAAAAATATCGAAAAAGGTTATGACACTATCATTTTACAACTCACTGCATTTTTAGGGGTTGACCCATTTACACTTTGCCACTATGCGTCCATCTTTGACTGTGCGATGACCAGACTTTTGTCTGACGCGTCGATTGGCATTCCCGCCGTAATCGATATCTTAAATCGGATATGTTTGACGCAATTATTGTAAATGACAAGGCCGTATATTATTCAATGTATCCTATTAGAAGTTGTCGTGCACAAAACAATCACCGCTGTGTTTATCAAAAATGAAATAAGCTACAGTGTATAATGCTAGCCAGATCAACGCGCTTCTTCCTTGCAGATAAGTGCAACTGAAACATATGCATAATATAACTAATATACATGACTGCATTTTGTTGAGGTGGAATTGAATCTTACCATGTTGTCCTCCGTTTTATGTTTGTAATGCCTCACTCCGTACCTTAAGGCAATATGTTGTTTAATATGTAAATGGTGAAGATCGTTTCGATAGCTGTGTTATTTTCAAATTTGTATACTCGGCGGTCCATCGGATAATTACAATTTGAAGTCCGTTTTTCGGGTTAAGACCGTGAAATCGCTCCGTTATGGAGCCCCGGTCTGGCTGCACATTTTCTAGCCTTGTGACATATGGTAACAGGGCTAGACTAATGTGCTGCCAGACCAGGGCTCGAACCTGGTACTTGGGACTACTGTTTCGATGCTCTACTGACTGAGCTAACCGGCCGGACAATGCAACATCAATCTACCTGTTAGATATTTATGAACCGTGACATACTCCCCGTACAGATTGAAATTCGTTCTCGAATTTCCATGGATACAGAGAATCATTTGCGTGTTTCTCGGAGTTTACTCAGTTACGGTCCTGCCAGGATCGGCAAATGTCACAGGGCTAGAAAACTGTGCAGCATACCGGTATGGTATGTTTTAGCGTTGATCTCTTTTGCCGAGGGTGACCAAACCCAGTTCGTTTTAGGTGAGATTTTGGCATTCATCGTCGTTCTTTAATATGGAAAACACAAGGAAGCATGTTTATTTATGTTTGTGCATGACGTTTAATTTTATTTCTCAACATTTATATGGCGGATTAAGTGATGGAAGAATACCTCATATAAGAACCACATGAAGAATACCTCATATAAGAACCACAGTCATCTCGCTAGCAATAGATTCCTATTCTCACAATAAAAACCGTCAGATATTTGAAACTTCACATTTGGCCTAGTACCCCAAACTTGACGTTAATAAGGAAAGTACGGACCCGGATATTGTACCAGAAATATCTTCTAATCCAATAAACATTTCTTTTTAATTTTATGAGAATCAATCGATTGGCTCTAAAGTTATTTATCTAACACAGAAAGTAACATCTGAACGGTATGACGCAATGGCGGAAATGCGAATATATTCCTAACGAAACTAGCAAAGACTACATACAGTTTAAAAAGCACCAAATTCTTTCGTATGACACTTACAACCGGGATCTGCTCGCTAAAATGCCCAGTGCAATATCTGAATATAGCGAGGATAAATAAACCATTATACACATAGGGAATAGTCACCAGTCAATTTGGTTCGACATACACAATCATTCCAGTTTTCTATTTCGATTTACTGATATTATTAGAAGGCATACACACACAAACTGTCCAAGCAACTTGAACTTACCCAAGCAACAAGCTACACGTCTTTTTTCTGTTTATGTCAGCGCATCGCATCATATTTTGCAAAGGTTCTTGTAACTTTTAGATTTGAAAATTGTTATCAAACAGAATAAACTAAATTATATGCCTCGCAGAAAGTCTGCATTTGTATCGTCTGTTATTCCACGTTTTAGAAAATTAGACCTCTGGTTTGAATAACTGTTTCTAAAGATGAATCATCACAGCGAAACTATTAACATATGTTTCGACTGAATAATCTTCTAATAAATCTTGATGATATTTGATAAAGTAAAACGCAGTCAATCTTATAGTTTATGTCTGTTGATTCAAATAATGCATGGCAATACGATGATGCATATGTCAAAAGTGTACATGTATAACATTGTCAAGTAAATCCAAATTAAAGCTCCGCATAAGTCTAATTTCGGATTGAGAAAAAAGATAGATCATGAACTACGCAATTTATATTCGCATTTTGCAAAGCATTGTTTTAGAAAATGGGACATTGTCATGAAATGGTATGAAAAGACCACATGGATGGTTCGTACTATTTCCATTTGAAATACTGAGTTCTGCTCAACCCGGGGCTAGAGAGCGTTAGCGGTAGCTAGCATTTTTCATTATCGTTCAATCGACTGCAATGTTATTTTTTATCCTGTTTGGCCATTTCCAAATTTCCCTTTTCATAATATTTTTGTTCATATTTATTTCATAATATTGGTTTTCTTATTATGGCATATTTGTCTATTTGCTTTATCTATAGTGTTATCTATAACATAATTATTTTATTTTAAACTTCTCGTGCATATACTTACGTCGAGCGTTACTGTGTTGATTGGGTGACTATATATTTAGTAGATATTCAAATTAGGAGCAACACGGGCATTAAATATAATGTATTTGATTAATATCTAAAAGGATATATAAAAGTCGAATATAGTAAAGTGTAACATTCAAATGTCAGTCAAACAAAAGCACGCATGATCGTGGATATCTAAAGCGGCGCTTACAAACACTTGTTGAACAAATGCAAAATATGGGAGAGTTATTACATACATGTAGTAGACAAATACAATACTTATAATATAACTGTTTTCAGCTATCTAATCCTAAGGATTAAGAACGTTAGAATTCTAAATTTTGTTTTGAGTCTTCTGGTCATATAATCACTGTCAATATGTGTACTATTAAGGATAAGAGGATCAGAGAGTTAAACGATGTCAATGATCCTTAATATCGCCTCCATCGGATATTTACTGTAAGGTTTGTCGCCATAAAATTTCCGATTCGCTAAAACATTTCTATACTAAGTAATAAGGCGAAAGCGCAGATAAAGATGCAATTACATGTGCACGGACTGAATCAAATGAGCAAGCTGTATGCTCACACTTTAAAACACAGGGCAATACACAACATCGTAAGTGGCGAATACGGTATCAACGATTAGAATGGTCAGTAAGTAGTACGGTCTACTGGTTAGCTTAACTCTATGTTGAAGACCGGAGTCATACTTTAAACATATAATCAAGAGTAAATGTGTACCTTGTTGCTGTACACTGCACTGTCTATAGGAATTTCAGTTGAAGAAAACATTTACAAATTCTGTTGAAGAAAACATTTACAAATTCTACCTCACTAATTAAAATGAAATTTGACACAACTGTTCTTGAATGTGTGGAAACTTGGTCAGTAAAATATGAAATCAATTCAATACTTTAACATGTTTCATCCTAAAAATTTATCTTGTTGTCTGCTACAAAATTAAAATTTACCGCTAGCGTTTTTAGCCAATCACATCACAAGAAAGTGAATTTTTCAGCAGAGTAATCACTAATAACAGTATATAAATTCTATAATTGACGTCAATCTGAATATTGGTACAGTATGTAAATACTATAAATGATGTCCATCTAAATATTGGTACAGTATGTAAATTCTATAATTGACGTCAATCTGAATATTGGTACAGTATGTAAATTCTACAATTGACGTCAATCTGAATATTGGTACAAGTGAACATCGGCCTTTAAGTGTAAACCGTAAAACAATACAAGTCAGTAAAAATCATCTGTCCACGAAACAAATTGTATTTTAACAGAATATTTCAAAAGACTTAAATATTTAACTGATACAATGCATCGAAAGTAAACACTTTATTATAAAATTAGTGTATTTAAGGTGATCTATTGTTCGAAAACCATCTTAAATTTAAGTTACCAAGAAGCAACTATCGTTATGTATAAAAACAATTCAGAATATCTACCACATGTTCCCTGTTGAAACTGGCAGCTTTATTAACACTGCATGTAATATTAACATTGCTCCCTCTGCGATGCAGATTATGATGACAAATTCTATTATTGAAATGCCACATTTTGATTTAGTGCCTGCTCAATATATTCCAAGTTAATGTTAAAAGTACAAGAAGGCCATTAACTACGCGAAGCCTTTAACCCATCCATCAATCAAACTGAAATGAAAAACATCTTTAATTGTATAATTATGTTCGTCAGAAGTCTTCTACAATATGTCAATAACGTCAGTAGTACAAGAGTCGCTTTATATTGAAACCGCTTCCCCAATTGATGACATGTATGCATGTGTCAAGTCACATGTTGTTTATTGATTTTCGCTTTTTGTATTACTATACCAACAGTGTGTATTTGTCTGTAGTTTTCTTTATGTAGTTATCAATTTTAGCTGAAATTTAAACCAAACAGTTTATGTTCAGTTATATTCTATATATAACGAAGATAACAGGTGTGACGAACAGGTTTAACGTTTTATAGCTTGCCTTGTTTTATCTCACATCTTGACTTTTGCTAAAACTTGTTGATTTCTGTTTTGTATCGAGTTGTAATTAATAGTCTGAATTACAAAGATTTTAACTACACACTTTTCAATACGTGATTTCTATCCCGAGTGAAAATACGTCTGCATAAACAAATGAGTTTGTTTATTCAAACATAGTGTCACGAGGTATAGAAATCATGTATTAAACAACTTATGTTAATTAAATTATATATAAAAACAATTCTAGAATTCGAGCTAGTTTTCACTGCGCATATTGAAATTTCTTTACGTATACATCTCAAAGCAGGTGTCGTCATTGACACTGAGGAATGCCAAAAAGAATACATTACCGATTTCTCTTGGGTTTCGGGATATACAGTTTTCTTGAAAATCTATTATTTGTCCCAGTTAATTTACAATCATTGAAAACATGAAATACAACGTTTACCATTGAAATTCAACTTTTATCGTTGAAACTAATTGAGCAAAAGGATACCGTAACATTCACGCAGCTACTAGTACTTTACGTCACTGGCTAATTTATGTCTGTTGTCGCTTACGCACGCAGTTTTAAGCATCGGCTATTTTGTAAATAAAGTAGTCGAAGAAAACAAAGTAAAAAGAAGTATCAAATCAATCGGCTAGCGGGAAGTGTGTCCTTATGGATTTGTTTCCCCACAGTTATTATCACTTTTCCGATCCTCAGAAATCTCGGTGAATCCTTGCAAGACAATTTCTTGAAAACTACATCAATTTAATCCAAAATGATTTTTCTGCGGGGAATCGAATATTAAATATTTGCCTTCGACGCGAGAGGTCTCACTAAGCAAACGCAACTATTGCTTTTGGTAATTCGATTTTTATCAAGAGAATATAACCTCGCGGGGAGATTTGTATTTACACTGTCCCGTTTTATTGGGATGACAATAGGGTAAGAGTGAGGTTTGATGCACCCTAAAATATATTTTTCTCTTACGATTTCATCTCAGTAATTTAAAATAATTATATAAAGTACAGTATCAACAAATATGCGCAGCTGTGTAGTGTTTGTCAAAATCGCGTGAAGTGTGTTAGGTTTTTCTTTTAAACGACCAAATGCATAATGTAGGAACACTTCGAGAATATTCAGCCACCTCCAATAATTCGGTTTATCATCAATAAATAAAACTTGTTTGGATTTTAGATTAAGTTTGTGAAATAAATGAGGAACGCTTGTATGCGTCACTTCCACTCACGTATTTAAATTAAGGCTGTGTTGCTGGGATGTTGCATTGATTCTTGTTAAAATAATGTATAGCATTCTACTCCACTGGCCGTATGAGGACTTTAATATTCGTAATTTTTGTATAATTGAAAAGCTACTCCATCAGGGCTACCGTTACCATCAACTTCGTTAAACCTTTGCAAAATGTTAATATCGTAACTGCGACAAGGTCTATCACAAACTGACTTTTATAGTGATGATTTACAATTTAAAATTTACAATCTTCGTAAGATCCTTGGTCATGATCACTTTCATACTATCTTTGTTAAACTGGTTAAAAGGTTTATCTAAAGAGGTTATGACCCTATCATTTTGCAAAGCACTGCATGCTTCGTGGTGGACCCATTTACAGTTCGCCACTATGCTTTCCTCTTTAATTGTGCGATGAACGCACAGGTTGTGAACCTATGATGACGTCTACATAAAGCCCAACAGGACGGTGACGTTTGATGTTTGTTTGCAATCGTGTCTTGTCGTGCCCTCAATGGTTGGTTCTCTGGCTTCTGCCAAGTGACTGAATACATTCTTTGTGGCTTTCTAGGATATTGCTTTTTTTTATTTATATATACATGAGCATCTTTGTGTTTTACTTATATTGCCTATTAATGCTGCCTTATTGATTAGAGAATAGTTCATTGCGAGGATTTCTTTATTTACACTGTCCCGTTTTATTGAGATGACATTAGGGTAAGTGTGAGGTTTTGTGCACCCTAGAACCTGGTTTAAACCCCCAGCGGCCTTTTTTGCCACTGACCGTCCCATGGCGGTAGCCTATTGTCGACACTTTAGTGTTTGTGATGTCTTATTTGACCTTTTAATAATCTTTAAAGTTGTTCTTTGTTTCTGTGTTTGTTTGTGGTTGGCCCCTAGTCGGTGGTGGGGTGATACGAATCGACCGACTGCTCGTTACTAAGCAGAGAGGTAGAACACCCCAAAATGTAACCCACCTGTTGACCGTGGGTGGCGACCCGTGTCGTTGGAGAAGGGAATCCTGGTGATTGAGTGGCGTGGAGATCTGGTAGTTATCTCCGCGTTACAACACACCACTTCGATCCGGACTTCAACTAGACGGGCGGTCAGATTTGGCCCGATCTGATCAATCGGTTTGTCACGCCAGCTATAAGAGATCCGAGCTTACTATTTAGACAGTACCTCTACACTGTATCTTACTTACATGTACCTTTTATATTGTTCTACTTTAAACATTATATAGACATGGTCTTTTATGGCGGTGGCGCAAGGGTTAATCATGTATTTGCAAACGCTATATGGCTATACTCATGCCACTTTTTAGGCGGAACATAGGTGCGGCTCTTTGACTTTTTAGTTAGGGGTTATGTCCGCTGGGTGGTATGTGGGGTCTGATGCGTTAGCTTTATATGAGTAAACCTTCTACGTATTCTTGGCATTTTGACTGATGGATATCCACAGCAAATGTCCCCTTGTTGGACTCCGAGGTGGTTGAGAAGCGTGGAAGATGAATTCTTAACGCCAATCATGGCATCACAAAACGCACAAACTACTCATCAAAGAAAGAAAAACAGAACATGAATCTGATACTGAGGAACAAGTGATCAACAAGTCCTTTCCTCGTGTACTCATCATCGAATCGGAAAACGGGGAAAGGCCTGTTGCTGATATGTCACCTTTTGTGATTCAAAAAACTGTCCATTCCATTGCTGGACATGTAAAACAAATTAAAAAATTAAAAAACAAAACTCTTCTTATTGAAACAGAAAAAAATCTCACTCTGATAATTTACTAACAATAACACAAAAGTCAAATGCTACCCTCCTCTATGAACATCTCCAAAGGCGTCATCAGGTGCCCGGATCTATCCGGAGTACTTGAAGAAGAAATTATCAATGAGCTTGCGCCACCGTTGGTAACTGCGGCTAGCCGAATAACCATAAAGAGGAATGATAAAATTATTAATACAAATACTATCGTCCTCACATTTGTAACACCTGTCTTACCAAGAACAATAAAGGTGGCATATCTGCAATTACATGTTGACGCCTACATTCCAAACCCTTTACGTTGCTACAATTGCCAAGCCTTTGGGCACCACAAGTCCAGGTGTACTAAAGAAGAACTTTGTGGTAAATGTGGCGAGTCTGCATTCAAGCATAACGAATCAGATTGTCCTCACGACCTCAAATGTACCAACTGCGGTCTAGGACATCGCGCAAATTCAAAATTATGTGAAAATTTCAAAAAAGAAAAAGAAATCATAACAGTTAAATATACACAAAACATTCCCTTTCCAGAAGCACGAAAATTGATTGAAGAAAAATATAAAATTTCAAGTCCAACCTCTTACGCATCTATTCTAAAAACAACAGCAACACATATAGAATGCAGGGATGGAAGTACGCAATACGAACCACAGTCAGAAATTCAAAATACAAAGAATACATCCTCAGTATCAAATCCAAACAAAAGTCAACAAATACAACTCCCAAAGGATCACCTTTATCAGTATTTATCTCCCCGCGTCTGCAATCAGTACTGTTATTTATTCGATCTTTGGAGATCGCTGAGCCCGATACTTATATTTAGTTATCGGTGGTACATTTTCAATTTCTTTTATTTTCTTACTTAATTTTTGATTCGGTGGTTCCACTACTCCGGCCGATAAAAGGCTCTGGGCATTGTTTAACCACTTATAGGATATGTTGTCTGCTATTTAATTTAGTCTTTGGGCTGTTACTTGTGATACGCAGGCTTCATAACCGCTGCTCCCAACTAAATTCCATTATGTTTATTTCGCTCTTCGGGGAATTTAGCTTTATTATATACTGGGACCATACGCCGTACGACATGGGGAAGAAGTATACTCAATGTCCACCCTCCATATGCATGCCATCTTCGGGATGGTTAAAAGTTTGTACTATTGATTTTATGAATATTGAGTTCTGCTCAACCTGGGGCTAGAGGGCGTGAGCGGTAGCTAGCATATTTCACTACCGCTCATGAACAGTCTCAATCAAACCGAGACTGCAATATTTCGTATGTGTCGTGCTCGGCCGTTTCCACAGGTCCATTATCATACTCTTTTTTAACAAATCAAAATTAAATATTTCACCTAATCAAACTTTTTCATTTAAAGCAAACACAAAATCGGCAAGCTCTGGCAATGTCAAGAGTACGTCAATTTCTCAGAATTGGAAAGCGGGTTCTTCTAAGACTGTGAAGTCTAGTAGTTCCCCAGTCTTGAAACCGAATACTTCCTCGGTTGGAAGGCCTAGTGCTACTCGAACTAAGGAAGTTGGAAAGCCTAGTGCTTCTCCAAATAGGGAGCACAAGGAGCAGCCAAAAGTGTCTAACGGCCCTATTGAGCTGCGTAATAAATTCGAACAGCTCATGGACATTTCAGAGCCAGCAGCTGCACTGCCACTTCCATCTTCCCATGAAGGGTTAGTCGAGGTGCCACTTTGGCTGACTTCTTCCGGGGAGGAGGATTCATCAGTGGAGATATCACTACTTCAGTCTCCTAAGACCTCTCCTAAATCTAAGGCCAAAAATAAAATAAAATTAAAATTCGCCTTAGCGTTGAATAATGGGTAAAACTAATAAGATCATTCAATGGAATTGTCGAGGTTTGAAACCAAATTATGATGAAATCAGCTTAATTTTAAATGAACACAACCCGATTGCCTTTTGTCTTCAAGAAACATTCTTGAAGACAAGTGATAATATATCTTTTAAACAATACTCACTATACAATTATATTTGGGATACCGGGGACAAGGCGACTGGTGGAGTTTCGATAATCGTTAATCGAAACATTCCCACAGACCTGTTGCAATGAAAACAAATGTGCAAGCTATTGCGGTCAGTGTTACGTCGCACAGAGTTATAACAATATGTTCCTTATATTTACCACCTAGTTTTTCACTAGACCCTAAAGATCTAAATCACCTAGTTGCACATTTGCCATCACCTTTTATACTCTTGGGTGATTTTAATGCACAACTACATCTGGGGTTGTAAAGATATAAACGATAAAGGCAAGAACATTGAGGATTTCTTGGCCAAGAACAATTTGTGTCTTTTTAATGATAATAAGTCACATACTTATTTACATCCTGCTACAGGCTCTCATTCTTCCACTGATTTAACAATATGCGATTCAACGCTTTTGATGGATTTTTTTATGGATGACAAAAAATTCCTTTGTCTTATTTTTGACCGTAAATTAACGTTTATACCACACCTTAAATACTTGAAGGCCAAATGCCTTAAAGCTCTTAACTTACTTAAAGTTGTTGCAAACACTAATTAGGGAGCAGATCGAAAAGCCCTCTTGCGACTTTACAGATCTCTTATCAGATCCAAGCTGGACTACGGCTCAGTAGTATATGGATCGACTCGCAAGTCGTACTTGCAGATGCTCGATCCTATACATAATCAAGGATTACGACTCCTCTTAGGAGCCTTTCGTACATCACCAGCCGAAAGTCTATATATTGAAGCTAATGAACCATCATTGTCTCATAGACGGGACAAATTAGCGTTTCAGTATACCATTAAATTAAAATCTAACCCTTCAAATCCAACTTTCGATACTGTTTTTAACCCTAATTATGAAAAAAAAAATGATCGAAAATGAAGGCCATTCGACTATTTGGTCTTCGTATTAAACCAAAATTAAGAGTCACTGAAATCGACCTAAATTACATTGCCAAGTACAAAGTACCGCAAATTCCACCGTGGACTTTGGAAACACCAACAATTATTTTTGATCTTTGTAATAATAACAAATCCATTACAGATCCTACTATCTTTCAAAGCAAATTTAATGAAATTAAATCGAAATACAGTACCTTTCAACACATATACACAGATGGTTCTAAAGATGGAGACAATGTAGCTGCAGCAGCTGTTGTTCACAGACATAGCACAAACATAGCATAAAGAGCCTGACAAGGCCTCTATCTTCTCAGTTGAACTTAAGGCAATTGCAATTGAACTTGCCTGAAGTTTTATTCAGAAATCTGATGATGAACATTTCGTAATCTTTTCTGATTGATTCCCTTTCATCTCTTCAAGCACTGGGTAATATGAAACATGATAATCCAGTTGTGCTTCAACTTTTAGAAACGTTCAATTCTCTCATAGTTGATAATGTTATTATTTTCTGCTTTGCTTCCAAGCCATGTAGGAATACGTGGTAATGATAGAGCTGAAATTGCTGCTAAGGCAGCATTAGGTTTACATATATATAATACCAAATTACCTTATACTGATTTTAAAAGTTGTATTTAATTTAACACATATATTCGTAACTCTTGGAAAGCCGCTTGGGATTTGTCAGTTAACAATTAACTCCATTCAATTAAACCGTTACTCGGAGAATGACGTTCTTCTAGTAGACCCATTCGTCGAGAGGAAGTTGTCCTAGCCCGGTGCAGGATAGGGCATACACGTATACTCATTCATATTTATTACAAGGTGGGCAATTACCAGAATGTATACCCTGCTTTGCACCGTTAACGATCAAACACATATTGCTGGAATGTGTAGACATTGATCCTATGTGTCAAAGGTACTACAATGTTAATACTATGACCGAGTTATTTAATACTATAGATTTTAGTCTAGTTTTAGATTTCCTGAAGGAAGTCAGACTATATAAATCATTATAATATGTTCTTGTGTATATTTACTTATATAGTTTATATTACTACCATACCATCCCTTACTTGAAAATAGTTTTATCTTTATATATTTACATTAATTTTTAATTAATCTTTCATTTCTTCATCATCCATCAGTTTTTGCGCACACTAGGACCTATTTATGTGTCGACGTGCCGTAAAACACCATTCATTCATTCATTGCTTGTGGTTGACCGTCTTCCTTGAATACTATTTTTCCTGTTCTATTTGTATATCTACATTTATGGAAAATATATTGCCTCAATGGAGTAAGCTCCGTTTAAAGAGCTATAAGCACAGTGAAAGTATTAAGAAGAGTTCTCCCAAAGGAACTATTTATACTACTAGTGATACATTTCTATCAAATGTAAATGTGTGTGTGTTTTGCTTCGATTTGATTGTATGGTATGTAATTTGATTTTCAAAATTATGGTCAAACATATATATAACATGTCTAACATCGGACATACGGCAACGAGCAACTCGGGATGTGTTTCGTCGTTGTACCTATTCCTGTATTCTAGCAGCTTCGGAAATCGACAAGGCAATTTCAGTTGCATACCGAGATAAAAGGGATCGACTGAGCGAGGATTCTGGCTTGATCTGCCTATTTATTACTAGTGTTTTATGCTATTTATGTCTTTGCTGTGTTTCACTTCTACATCGCAAGTTATGTGATAAAACAGAACTATATAGTCTCAACGTTATATTTCATAAATGGAAATAGCGGTATATTTTACAGGAGTCATGATAACTTCTTCCCTATTGTCAAACCTTTTGTGTTTGTGATGTCGTTTGCATTTATTACTACTATTGCCTTCTTGTTTGTCTGTTTGCGTGTTTGTTTCTGTGTTTTGTGGTTGACTGTCCTCCTTGAATGCTACTTTCCCTGCCCAATATTGTTATATAAGAATCAACTTGCAATATTTAGAAAGAAATTTGCTTAACTGTATAATGCTGGCCAGATTTCTGACTATAACTGCAAATGATACTTGTGCATTGTAAAACTAAATTACAAGACTTCAACATATTGTGATATGTTTGCCCTATTGTCAAGTCGGTTATGTTTTTTTTTTAAAAATATATCGTCTGTGTCGTGGATGTTAAATGAGTTTGTATATAGCTGTGTTCACTTCCTGTCCGATATTTGAATTTGTTTTTATACAATGCCGCTGCTGTTTGATGTTTTCCTCTCAATTTAAAGTGTTTTACATCGCGTTGTTCTATTTACCTAAATGAAAAAAGTGAGTATGTTTAACATTCTGGGTCTACAAACGTAATTGTGTCAGTTTTCAATAACAGAAAACTACAAAACAGTCCAAGTAACACACACTGTCCAAGCAAGACCAACAGTCCAAGCAACGTGAGCATATCCATGCAAAACGAGACACGTTTTCCTAATCATATGGAAAGACGTAGGGGACCCTGCGAATATATTTATTTTTTACTATATGCTTAACTGAATTGTTATAATCACCACTTAAGACAATTTATAAATGATTATGTCCGTGAGACTTAATAACAATCAAAACATCGAATATTTAAGGGATGGGGTGTGCAGGATGTTTAAGGGAATGGATTTAAGGGAATGGGTGGGCAGGCGGTTTAAGGGAGCGGATTGGACGGGAGGATTAAGAGAGGAAGATTGCCAGGAGAATTAAGAGATGGGGATTGAGAGAAGGTTTAAGTGATAGAGGTTGGAAGCAGGATTAATTAAGGGATGGGGTCGGCAGGGGAATTAAAGGATAGGAATTGGCAGGAGGTTTAAGGGATGGTGGCGGGAGGTGGTTTAAGTGATGAGGATGGGCAGTATGTTTAAGGGATGCTGGTGGGCAGGAGGTTTAAGAGAAGAAATGTGTGTGTAGGTGGGTGGTGTAGGACGCTTAGTTGATGCGGGTGGGCAGTAGGTTTCAGAAAAGAAATGAGTGTGTTAGGGAGGGGGTGGTGCAGGAAGCTTAAGGGATGCGGGTGTGCAGGATATTTAAGAGAATATATGTTTGTGTGGGGGGAGCAGAAAGCTTAAGGTATGCGGGTGGGTAGAAGGTTTAAGATACGAAATGTGTGTGTTGGGAGGAAGGAGCAGGAAGCTTAAGGGATGAGGGTGGGCAGGAGGAAAATAAACAAATATGCGTGTGTGAGTGTTAGGGGACGGGGGTTACATGAAGCTTGAGGTTAAATGGATAGGAGTGGCAGGAGGCTTAAGAGATGGGGCCGACAGGATATTAAGGGGATGTGGGTGGCTCTTAGTTTTAAGGAATGGGTATAGACTGGAGGATTACGGAATGGAGTTGCCAGGCGGTTTATGAGATGAGGATGGTCAGAAAGTTTAAGTGATAGTGACTGGCACGAGGTTTAAGGTGTGTGGGTGAGTAGGAGGTTTAAAGGATGGGGTAGGTCAGGATGTTTACGGGATGTGTTTGGGTATGAGGTTTAGGGGACTGGGTGTAAAGTCGTTTTAAGGGATTACTCACATTTCTTAAACCTCTTGCACACTCCATTTATTAAACCTCCGGCCCACCCCATCGCTTTTATTCTGCTCACCCTTCTCTTAAAAAATATTAAACAGTTTAAAAATGCAATAAAAATCAGAGGGGCATAATATGTGGTGGGGGAGAGGATAAGGGTAAATGTGGAAAGTAAACCATTTTTTGCCAGCATAATTTGTTTATATTCCTGACAAATAATGCTTGCACGTGAACAATTTGGTCCCAAAATGAAAATAAAATATATATATATATATATATATTTATATATAGATATATATCATATAGATATATATCTCGTTTGACGATCCCGAACCCGTTTGTTGAAAAGGTTCACCTACTCCCAAACCCTCTCACACTCTGCGCGTCGAACGTCGTATTAGGAGTATGTTGAAAACTTACCATGCTACGACCTGCCTACCCATCCCAATCGTTAAATCTCCTGTTCACCCCTATCCCTTCAACGTTCTGCCAAACCCATTTCTTAAACCGCAGCAGATATCATTGTTTTGTAGGCAAACATTATTATAAATGCTTCTCGCGAGATTTTTTATTTGTATGTGATTATTATTATTATTATTATTATTATTATTATTATTATAATAATGTTCGACTTTGCTTTGTTTTTATTTGATGTAGATTATAATAATGTAGCGAACAGTATCATACTTACGTTTATTTGGTTATAATAATAACAATGGAGAACGAATCGGAGATTATAGTAATTACAATCATAGTTTGGAAAATGAGGCTACGCGTGGCATTTTAGTAATTAAAATCGTAGGGAGGTTGTTATTATTTTGAACAGATTATAATAGTAATTAGGTAGTAATGATATTGTGACTGAATAGATTTTAATATAGTTATAACTACCAAAATCGTAGAAAAGTGGTGATTATAATAATTCAGTTAAATATATAGTAAAAAATAATTATAATCGCAGGGTCCCCTACGGCTTTCCATATATTCATGCTAACGCATCATATCATAGTTTCCAAAGCTTTCTTTAACATTTAGATTTGAAGAAAGTCTGCAATTTTAATCTAATAATATCGCCTGTGTGTTCAACATTTTAGGAACTTCGACGTCTGATTTCAATTACTATGTCTTCAGATAAATCCTCACAACGACACTATTACATTCTCTATCGATTGAATAATCTTCTCAAAAGGTTAAGTTTAAGTAAATGTTAACATGCATATTATTGTCGGTTTATTGTACCCCTTCTGTCAAGCCCGTTTGTGTTTGTGACTGCATATGCCTTTATTATTACTATTGCCATTCTTGTTTGTCATTTTGCGTGTTTTGAGGTTTGCTGTGTTCTGTGAAAGCTGCATTTCCTGTTCGATTGTGATAAAGAAACCGTACATTGCACAAAAGCATACAACTAGCTACCAGAATATTTATCAAAATGATTCTATTATGAAAAGTAACACGCAGTTAATTTTCATTTTGACAAATTAAATTTACTTTAGATAACTATGCAAGTTAGCCTTGTGTTTATTCATTTGATAATATTCCTTCTCTTATTAAAGCGTATTTGCCTATTTGTTTTTGCAAGCTCCGTGTAAAATGCTCTTAAACCGATTAGCGTATTTAAAAAAGCGTTATCCCAAAGGAACTACTCCTAGAAGTGTAAGAGAAATACGTATATAAAATTATAGAAGAAGAAGAAGATTTTTATTCATAAATCAATAGGCCATAGGCCCGTGAGATACTACAAATGCATATATACATAGAACATATGACATAGCAATAAACACATTTACAGTTCTAAGTATTTACATTAACATTTATCTAGAAATAACGGAGAAGGTGATACAGTTGTGATGTTACAACGTATTGCAAACATTTCGAACAGAATTAATATAACAATCCCAAGGTGGTAGTGCCCCACAAATGCAGCAGAATTGGTTATTTGGTCTGTCCATACCTAATTATATAAATGTTTGTTATTGCTTCAATAGTAACTTCTCCTCGGATTGTATTATGTTGTTTATAAAGTTTTAATTAGAACTACAGAAGAGCAAACATATATAGAGAGAATCTTGCATGCGTGTCGGTTGATTATTTTATCGAACGAGTTTAGTAAAATCAATACTCAAACGCACTTGACAAATATCTGCATTTTGATTGGTTTACGTTATTTGGTTCCATTTCAATGCGTTTTTCACTAACATTGTTGCTAACGTTAACACACAGAAAAACATATGTTCTTGAAATAAAAAACACATTATAACATAATATCAACAATATAAACATCATATTTTCAATCCGGACTTCTAAATATAAATTAACAAACATTTAATGTTTTTAGCAAATACACTTACAATAAAAGTTAACATTCAGTCTTCGATAAAAAATTATATTTGAATATAGAAGAGATCGTAACAGTCTTACAAAATGAATATATACACCCAAGCAAACAATAAATAAATATTGACTTTAATATCAATTATAACAAAATGCATTTTGCAACAAACATTTTTTATAATTATATGTAAATGACTGGATAGTAGGAAGAGAACGTATGTCGACCGGTATATTGTTCCAAACGTGTCAACCAAAGTCGCTAAATGTGTCTTTCATGTATTTAGTTTGCGTGTCATTTCGTGTAGCTGATCGCAGATTATACCTATTATTACATGAGAATGTCAAAAGTTGTGATATATAATTAGGAGCTAGGTTGTTTATTGACTTATATATCAACACTGGATAGACTGTTTATTTGACTTATATATCAACACTGGATAGATTGTTTATTTGACATATATAAACACTGTGTAGTTTGTAAATTTGACTTATATATCAACACTGGATAGATTGTTTATTTGACTTATATATCAACACTGGATAGATTGTTTATTTGACTTATATATCAACACTGGATAGATTGTTTATTTGACATATATCAACACTGTGTAGTTTGTTTATTTGACTTATATATCAACACTGGATAGATTGTTTATTTGACTTATATATCAACACTGGATAGATTGTTTATTTGACTTATATATCAACACTGGATAGATTGTTTATTTGACATATATCAACACTGTGTAGTTTGTTTATTTGACTTATATATCAACACTGGATAGATTGTTTATTTGACTTATATATCAACACTGGATAGATTGTTTATTTGACTTATATACCAACACTGGATAGATTGTTTATTTGACTTATATATCAACACTGGATAGATTGTTTATTTGACATATATCAACACTGTGTAGTTTGTTTATTTGACTTATATATCAACACTGGATAGATTGTTTATTTGACTTATATATCAACACTGGATAGATTGTTTATTTGACTTATATATCAACACTGGATAGATTGTTTATTTGACTTATATATCAACACTGTGTAGTTTGTTTATTGAAGTATATATCAAAACTGGTCAAATAAAATTATCAAAGCATATGTTCTCTGCATATATATTCAACTGTTATATGAGCAGAGTATAGTGGTGCATTGTTTTGAGGTGTAATATTTTCCTTCTCTCCGTGTATTTTGTACCACGGTTGCTTATGCTGTTCATGTATGAACCTAAGTGAAACAAAGAAATTGGAAATATTTGGTTTGTGATGTCTCATTTTGGTTCTATTTTCATTTCCTGTTATCAACAAAAGGCAAATACACTTACAGTCAAGGAAACAATAATCAAACCAAGCTGACAGTTTTATGTTAGCGCACAGTATCATTATGTCTTTATCAATGTGTTTTTAACTTTTATGCTATAGAACAGAACAACTAAATAATACGCCCCGCAGAAAGTCTGGACTTGTAATCCAATAATAGCGTCTGTTTGTTCAACAGTTTAGGAACTTCGACGTCTGATTTCAATTACTTTACATATAAATCATCACTGCGAGACTATAAAAGTCTATCGATTTTATAGTCTTCCTGAAAGGTTCAGATTATGCAATTCTTAACCGATATATTAGTGTCGGTTTGATAAAGATGCCTTACATCGCACCATAACACATGCAACCAAAATATTTTTCATTGTATTATTTGCCTACTTGTTTCTGTTATCGATAATACATAGAGGATATTTGTTGTTATGTGATAGATTGTATTAATAATTGCAACATTGTCAGACTAAATAGCCTTAAAACACATAAACACGCGACATGAACCATATATTACATACGCTTAATGGTAATATATTCCTTAAAGCAATACGAGATTGATGTTTGGATAAAGTTTACATCTTTCTCATGAAGCACACTATATGATCAATGCAACAATGAATTGTTTTATTGAGTCTGTAAATGAGAAGTAGAATAAAGTGCAACACTTCTCACGCCACCTAGCACCGGCTTAAGTGATATTCTATTTTAAAGCCATAATTAGTGTCATTGATCGTGCAAGACGGTACCCATAATGTCCTCCCATTTATCATGTTTGTGTTTGTGGTTTTGCAATATTATAGGTTATTGCATTTGTATGGCTAAATATTACTTGGAACGAGTTGTTTTGGCAAAGGACGACGAGCTTGCGAGTCGTCTTGCGCCAAAACAACGAGTTCCAAGTAATATTTAGCCATACAAATTCAATAACCTTTTTATTGTATACTTTCATATTGTTTTTGATCAATGTTAATTGTATGACTATTACTTTTCATTGTATTTGTGTTATGTTTTATAGCTTTTGATGGAATTCCTATCTAGCCATTCAGTTTCATTTTGTGTGGATGATTATTTTGCGCGAAAACGACGTCGACGTCGGATGACGTCATTAAAAACATCAAGCGATTTTCGGAAGTTTGTTTACCATTCGATAACGTTAAAAACAGTGGGTGAGTGACCATTTGAATTATTTTATCAATTTTTGCCATAAAAGGTTGTAAAAAAACACGTATTTTTTTGTTGACACTATAGGAAGGATTCCGTTATTTTTATTTGAAAGTAGTTCCTTATTTCTATTTCGCGGCTCTTAGCAAGCACGAGCAAAAGTTCCCGTGCAATATCAATGCGTGCAATATCGTAGATTATTGTATACTTTCATATTGTCCCGTTTAGTTTGCATTGAGCTAAGCGTGCAATATTCTACGATATTGCACGCATTGATATTGCACGGGAACTTATGCTCGTGCTTGCTAAGCAGTAGGAACGCCACGGACCTATAACATATCAGTTCTGTTCGCATTTTAACTCCGCGAACATGGACTATTTCTTTGTATTTTACGGACTATTTTACGAATTTTCAACTAAAACAGACGCCATTTTTTTACACCCGAAATTGGGCGCGCTACGTCGGCGAGCACTACGGGTACCTATGGAGTCTAACAACACGCGTACAGTGTTTCATACCGTAGATTATGTAAAAACTAATACCTTACCGGACGAAATAACGTCCCATTATGTGTCAACACGATGCAGTGTTGGTGACTGACAGGTCACCGTGACATAACTTGACACGTGAAATTGACATGTTGTTGCAAGTTGGATTTGGGATTATTGTCTGCTGCTGGAGGTCCATGATCAAGGTATTTGTTTTGTCATTAAAATGTGTTTGTTAATAAACAGTACACACCCCTTTTAGATCGTGCATATTTAGACATTGGCCAAATACAGTGCCTAAAAAAGTAGTGTATAATAGAAAGTTCATAATCACTATTAGTGTACTCCGATCTTTCCAGTAACTGGATGTACTGTAGAACGTTTTGTGGAATAAAACAATTGCTAGTAGAAATGCTATCAATGTCCCCCGCACCCCGCCCCCACCCAAGTACGGTAGATGGGGGTGTGGGGGTAGATGGAGCTTGCATACCGAAAACAAGGAGGGGGTAAGAAAACTAGAAACCCCCTCCACCCCCACCCCTCAGATGCATGAATGTAAATAGTTAGCGTTGTCTCTATATCGTTATGTTATCCCCATTTTCTCGCACATTCGTGAATACATAACCCGATACAACTACCATTGAAACAATGTAATCTTTTTTTTTTGTTTTGAAAATATTTTATTTTTCAATTTCCACAATTATACAATAACACACATATTTACAAAGAGCATTTTACATTTTCTAAATACATATTTACATTATGTGAATCAACAAAACACATGTTTTATTGTACACTTATGTCTCTCGAAAAATAAGATTATATTAGATTTGATAGGAGATAGGTTGTTAGGACAGTAATGAAAGGACAGAACAGATTAACAGAGTAGCAGAGAGGAATAGAAGTGTACCACCACACTGTACGAGCTGTTTAAAACGTTTTCAGTTCTGAGCTGCAAAAAGTTCCCATTTATCATTGTGTTGTCTTATCTTTTCCCTAGATGTCGCTATTATTCTTTCTATGTTTTCAATTTTGTTTAAATATAGTATAAAAACAATGTAATCTGCCATAGACATTTGACTGAAATCGGTCAGATTCATATTTATGTACAGTACAGTAAAGTTTTGAGGCAAGGAAGTGATTTTGAATTTACATTTATTTACATTCTGTTGCGAAAAAAACAACGCAATTTCGAGAAATTACATTTCACTTAAAAGCCTTTAAGGCGGTGTAGCTACTACGCTTGCCTCCAGTGTGTCTCAAAAGAAATGACTATTCCATGGGCTGGAAATATGCTGTGAAAGTGGAACAATGTTTTTAATGGATCTCCAGTTGGGCTACATTATATTTTACATGTATAATGAATGATGAGAGATGTTTTTATTACATTAACAGTGTTATTGAGCACAAGTAGTATTCATGCTTTATTCAATTTAGTTATTTTATCTTTTCTTTTTTAAATATGTTACATTATGTATAACAAAGGATAAACTATGTCTGTTTGATCATTGACATTGGATTGATGTTGTTTTCAGAGAGGTCTCAAATGTGAATCGTGCCCTTGAGCAGCTCTAAGTGAATTGATACTGACGACTTCAGAATGTC
Source organism: Cyrtodaria siliqua (assembly GCA_037043455.1). Classification (NCBI taxonomy): domain Eukaryota; kingdom Metazoa; phylum Mollusca; class Bivalvia; order Adapedonta; family Hiatellidae; genus Cyrtodaria; species Cyrtodaria siliqua. The sequence goes on from JAWPHD010005122.1 coordinate 109,547, forward strand.
AAGCCGTATTAAATGCCATTGGATCATATGGAAGTAAGAGCCTTTTTAAAAATTGTTTGCACTTGTGTAGTTCTTTAAATGGAGCTTGTGTTATGCTTGCACGGTGCTGTTCAAAGTTAGAGTAAAAATATTTCAGTGATATTTCAGTGCAGCGTGATTGTCATATGAGCTCGTGTAAACTACATGTACTGGATACATGCGAAAACAAGTTGTGTTTAAGGGACACTAGGCAGTCTTTATTTGTTTAAAACTTCTGGAGTTCGGTTAATTTTTCTGCATAGTTTGCATTTGTGCATCATTAATATTATTTATTAGAATAGTTCAGAAGAAATTGTTTTACACATTACTTACTGTTGATAATAGTGCACCTATAATAATTTATTTAACTTTTAATGCAAGCAGGTTTAAATTTAACATGTTACCAGGTTAACAAATGGAGATGCTAATGTTAAAGCTTGATAAATACTTCAAGATTGCCGTGTGTCCCTTTAACATCATCTAATTGGTCTATGTGATGGGTCCTGAATTTATTAAAGGGACACAGAGCAAATTTCCAATCTTGTGTCTGTTTTACACATTTTCACATCAGAACAGACCACACATCTACAAAAGTGTCTTCTCAACTGCCCTATTTAATCATGTTTTATTTCTAAAACTAGCGGCATCACCAGGTTTTGAGAGAGAAAATAAATAGTTGTATATTAATGTTTTCTCCCCATGTAAAATGACCTTACTAAGTCATTAAAGTAAAATATCCTATGAACAAAACGTGTACAATTTAACAATTTTAGATTTTTGGCCAGACTTGTATTTTATTCCCCTTCTAGTAAAAATGGCTTATAGAACATTGCACCCTCTGTCAGATTTAACTTTCCTTATAATAGATTCTTGCTGTACTGTTGGGTGAAACATACATTAAAATGGTTCTATAATCATGTCAGTTCAATCATATACTCAATATCATTTACTTGATGTGCCATTTACTCAGTTTTGGTCAAGGGACGTTATAGCATATCGGCTTTAAATTCAGTGAACACGGATTCAATTCTTACTGGCGCCACTGGGTTACTTCGATGTGTCCTGCTAGCCTCGTTCGTCTGATGGGAACGTAAACCAGGTGGTCCTGTGTATCGGAGTCTGTCCTCCCTCCAAGCACGTTAAAGAACCAGGTATCTAATCGGTAGTAAGCGTAGGGCAGGGTTCCTGGATGCCTATGTATCTTTCCTCCTCTCTTTCGGGCGGTTCGAAATAACCTAAACAACGTGTTAATGAGGCGTTAAACAATAATTAAATTTAAATTTTAAACTGTCCCATTCCCCTAAATATGCCCTAGATCCCTCTCGCAACACCTGATTCAAATTGAATACTCTGCTCGACTTATATTAACTTTTTATTCTATGTCTTTCTTTTCTTTCAGTCTGCACGTCATGTGGAAGAAGACTCCATGTACACCACTGGCCAGAGTCAATGCTGAAGTTTATGTTCGCTCAATTATTTGCTTAATAAAGTATACATATGAACTAAAATATTGTCTTTATAATTATGTCTTCCACCACAAAGTGGTAGGTGAGACAGATTAGATTTGGCCTTTCCGTTCGTCTGTCACAAATCTTGTCTGCGCTACTTGTTGGATATTGACGAAACTTTGTACAAACTCTTTATTACTTTCTCTGAAGCTAATTTCATAAAACTTCATACTTTAAATGCCTTTGGTGAAATGATAATCCCTGTTTATTTTGAAGTCAGTAGTTGAAAGGTCCGTTACCATGATCGGAAAATGAAAAGTATTGCCCACACGGTTTTTACTCTTACCTAAAGCAAATTTCATGAAACTTCATTGTTGGACAGTGGAAAGAGGATGATCGTTTGATTTTTAGGTAAAAGGTCAAGTTCCCTGCAGACATCCACTATCCAAGGATAAGCATATGTTACAACACACATGTTATACTATTAATGGTATAATATATGAATATTTTCTTGCACAATGTTGAATCCAGTAAAACAAGTGGTTTTGTTCACCGATATTGTCGCCTGTGAACCAAACCACTTGTTGTTAAATTACAGGATTCAACAGTGTGTAAGACATATTCCGATCATCCATTTTTTTTTTAAATCATAAATTAAAAAATATATATATTAAAACAAACAAAACATGCTATTTGATGAAAACAGACGTATTCAAATTTTCAAAATAGCAATATTCGCAGAATATAGTAGATTTCAACTGCTGAAAACAAACATGTATTTTTTTTTCAGGAAATAATACTTCTATGAATATAGTATATATGTTCAGGGAAATGTTTAATATGTCTGTTTTCAAATACTACAAATCGTAACGCACCGCACATGTATATTCAGTATTTACTTTCAATATAGTAGTGAGTATGACTGCGTTATGGGACCATATAAATATAAAATAATAATATATATAAATAAATATATATATAACTATATATGCCCTATAAATATAAACGACCCGCACTTTTTGGATTCACGCGTACAGTGTTTCACAACACCACAAATCTGGCAAGTGCTCCATTGACACAATGTCATGTCCACGTTTATGTTATGAAATCTTCGAGTCTACACATAATCATGTTTGTTACCGACAGTAGCATGTATGTTACTCGTCAGTCATTTATTTACTTGGTTAAGACACATACCAATCTTGCTTTCTTTAAAACTCGAGTCGCCCCCTCAGTTTTAAACGAACAGTTAAAAGAATATACTTCTTTCTGCCTGTTAAAGGGAGTACATCATGATTTTTCGAGAAATATCTTAAATTATAAAAATGTTCCAATTCATGATAAAACACTTATATCCATCAAAATATGATGTTGGAACCATACTGTTAAGGTTTAAACTTTGAATACACCATACAGCTAGGACAGAATCGAGCGTAAAATGCTGAAATTAACCCTGGTGCGTAACCTAGGATAGCACGTATTGCTGTACAGAATGAATTTCCTTGTAACTAAGGGGACATTTTTAGGATCATTCATTATGTTTAGTCACTTTAAAATAAAAAATATCATTATTTGTCAATTTTAAGTCGGACCCCTAGACCACTTTGAAAAGCCTGATGTACTCCCTTTAAACTTATATTAGTTTATCGCTTTTTCTGGTTTCGAAAATTAACTCTTCAACGTATGTTGCCGCCATCATGATTTCATTTTCCGATATACCGTTGCAACATTGTTTGTTAAAATAAATTGGCCACTCTGACATAAACCCAAAGCATGTATAGATAAAAAATTTAGTGTAAAATACATGAACACATACATTTTAAATATATGTGTTTACATAACGAAATTATATAATTGTTTCTGTAGCCGGTCGTCTTTCCTTAATGAATATGAATGTTGCCGTCTTTGGGTCGGGCGGTCCTGTTACTTAATTAGTACTTGTCTCCGTTTATTGAAATTCTACATATATACAGAGGAGAGATGTATCTATATGATTTTGTTATTATGCTCGCTTCTAAAATGACGAAATATATCGATTTGAATAAAAGGCGCATTCTCAGCAATACACAACGTATTGTGTGTACGGGTTGGAGGGGGGAAACCCACGGGGTTGGAGGGATACTACCGTAATGTTGCTCTCATAAATACTGTTAACATACTACATCAATAATATAACAACTACTGAACAATGCTGAAATCGATTTATCTTTATAAATGAATTCATAATTCCACAATTTTATTCCGTGCGAAGATCGATTTGGAACGTCGATTCGGCGTATTTAAACGATTACGGTGTACTTTGTTAATTTTCGGGGGGAAAAAGTACTTGCCTCCGATTTTTTTTATATTTTACATATCTACAGAGGAAAGATGTATTTACGCGTACATGCTTTTGTTTTTTTCTCTCGCTTCTAAAATGATGAAATAAATCGAATTTGATTAAAACTGTGCATTAGCAGCCTAATCAATACGGTATGGAGGGTGGTGGGGGTGGAATGACGGGCGGGGCTGCAGGGATACTACCGTAATGGTGTCCTTGAGAAAAACGGTGAACATTCTACTCTAATAATTTATTAAATACAGAACAATGTTGAAATCAATATATCTCTTAAAAAGGATTTCATAATTTCATGGTTTTATATCCCGCGTGTACATTAACTTCGAAAGGCGATTGTTCATATTTTAGCGAACACGGTGTACTTTGTTAATTTTGGGAAAAAAAAAGTACTTTTTTCTGATTGACTTTAAATTTTGGGTTTTAATAGTAGACATGTCAATGAACACTTTCGTGAAAAAAAATTCATTCTCGCTGTTAAAACTTAATTTTTTTGCATTTTTTTCGGATTCAGAAAATTAGCACTGCAACATATATTTTCACAATCCTCATTTCCTTTCCCGACGTACCGTTACAATTTTGTTTGTTAAAACCTATTCTGAGCACTCCGGCATAAACCAAAAGCATGTATAGATCAGAAATTTAATCTGGAATGCATGGATACATACATTTGAAATATATGTATTGAAATAATGGAATTATTTCATTTATTGTGTACCCGGTCGCGTCTGTAAATGTATATGCATTATGCCGTCTTTGAGTCCGTGGGTCATGTTAGTTAATTTTGGGGAAAAAAAAGTACTTGTCTCCGATTTCATTAAAAATTTGCATATGGACAGAGGAAAGATTTATCTACGCGTACATGCATTTGTTTTTATTCTCGCTTCTAAAATGACAAAATAAATCGATTTTGATTTAAAAGCGCATTTTTGGCAATTTAAACCTTAAAACAACCTAAATTCATCCCTTTGAAAAATACCTTTGACTATTAATGGGAATTACACGAAGTGTACACCAATTCTGTTCGACCAATGTAGTTTGTGAATATTATTACTTTAACAACGATCTGTGATGGTGTTTTGTTATAATCACAGTTTATAAATAAGAGGTGAAGAAATCTGACCAGTGACAATTTTCCCGATAATGTCATTTTGTTATCGATTTTATCACGTGACCTTGTTTGATAAATATTCATACGCCATTGGGCTGGTGTTCCTACTGAAGAGCCGCGAAATAGAAATAAGGAACTACTTTCAAATAAAAATAACGGAATCCTTCCTACAGTGTCAACAAAAAAATACGAGTTTTTTACAACCTTTTATGGCAAATATTGATAAAATAATTCAAATGGTCACTCACCCACTGTTTTTAACGTTATCGAATGGTAAACAAACTTCAGAAAATCCCTTGATGTTTTTAATGACGTCATCCGACGTCGACGTCGTTTTCGCGCAAAATAATCATCCACACAAAATGAAAGTGAATGGCAAGATAGGAATTCCATCAAAAGCTATAAAAAATAACACAAATACAATGAAAAGTAATAGTCATACAATTAACATTGATCAAAAACAATATGAAAATATACAATAAAAAGTACGTAAAAAAGGTTATTGAATTTGTATGGCTAAATATTACTTGGAACTCGTTGTTTTGGCGCAGGACGACTCGCAAGCTCGTCATCCTTTGCCAAAACAACTCGTTCCAAGTAATATTTAGCCATACAAATGCAATAACCTATAATATTGCACGCTTAGCTCAATGCAAACTAAACGGGACAATATGAAAGTATACAATAATGGCTTCTATTTGTCCTTGTAAGTGTTATTTGTTTTGATGCGTGTTTTAGGTTGGCGGTTTTCTGTGACTATAGATATAAAAATCGAACAGGAAAAGGAGCTTTCAAGGACGACAGTCAATCACAAACACACAGGAACAAAGAACAACTTTAAAGACGAATAAAAGGCCAAATAAGACATCACAAACACAAAAGGGTTGACAATAGGGCTACCGCCTTGGAACGGTCAGTGGCAGAAAGGCCGCTAGGAGTAACGTTTAAACCAGGTTCTAGGGTGCACCAAACCTCACACTTACCCTACTGTCATCGCAATAAAACGCGACTGTGTAAATAAAGAAATCCCCGCCATGAACTATTCTCTAACCAATAAGGCAGCATTAATAGACAATATAAGTAAAACGCAAAGATGCTCGTGTATATATAAATAAAAAAAAAAAATAGCCTAGACAGACACAAAGAAGGTAATCAGGGACTTGGCAGAAGCCAGAGCAACAAGAGAAGTTTGAATACCTATTCGACTTGTATATCTTCTGTTATATTCTTCAAAGCATTGCTGTTTTAAATGCGTGTTAACAGTGTGTTCTCATGTTGCTCTGGCTTCTGCCAAAACAGAGCACTTTCTGTGTGGCTTTCTAGGATTTTTGTATTATATATACTTGATTATTTATGTGTTTTACTTATATTGCCTATTAATGCTGCCTTTTTGGTTAGAGAATTTAACCTGTTGGGGATCTCTTTATTTGCACGGCCCGTCTAATTGGAGTGACAATACCGTAATACTAAGGTTTGGTGCCCCCATGAATCTGGTTTAAACCCCTAGCGGCCTTTTGGACACTTACCGTTAGAAGCCGGTAGCCAAAATGTCCACCCTATTATGTTTGTGGTGTCGCAAACTTTGCTATCCTTGAAATGGTTATCTGTTTTGAATGGTTATCTGTTTTGAATGGGTATCTGTTTTGAATGGGTATCTGTTTTGAATGGTTATCTGTTTTGAATGGGTATCTGTTTTGAATGGGTATTTGTGGTTGACTGCTTTTTGTGAAGGCTACATTTGTTGTTATACTTGTATATCCACTTATATATTCTTTACACAAGTACTAGTACATGCATGTGATTGCTGTTTTAAATTCGTGTTGTTATTGCTGTTGTTTTTTTATTGTTGTTATTTGTGTGTATGGCTAGTTCTGTAAATGGTACACGTCCTGCTTGACCGTTACATCTGTTTTGTATACAGAAAACAATACGTTATGTTAGAACAATCTTGAGGTGGTATTTGACAATTACATTAACAAGAACAGGCTAATCCTTTTCACTGGGGTAAACCCGATATTAGCGCAAATGGATTCTCGACGAAAACCAGTCATGGTTGCCCCACGAAAAGTCAATACTGCCTGTATTATACAGTTAAGCGGCATAACAATGCCATTGTATAAATATATCACGGTGCCTGACGATTGCAATTCTAATGTTCTCCCTTACAGTGTCACGGATTTTCTACGACAATTATAGGGTTATCTAATGCAGAAAATCGTAGCCACTAGTAGGATTGAGAGTGTGATAAAGGTTTCTTTTGAGGAGGATCTTCCATGTGCATTAGGGAAGTAGATATTAGTATATCGATGGATGGTGAAAGTGATGAGTCCACCTTAAAGGGACACTGATAATCGGGTTTAGTCAAACTGACTTTTTCTACATAAAAATTGCATTTGTTTAATTATTAATATTAATTATAAGAATAGTATAAGGCAAATTGTTGTTTGCATATTACTAACAGTTGATTACATTTCATCAGTAATATATTCATACCCATGGTAGAATAACGAAGAAGAGTTGAACAATCAACATTGTATTTAAATATATGCAAGTATGTTTAAAATCAAAATGATATTGGATTAATAAATCAAAAGGCTTATTTTAATGCTCCACCCGGGGCTAGAGGGCACACACTGTAGCGAGCATTGTTCACTACCGTTCATGAATAATCTCAATCAAACCGAGACTGCAACATTTTTTTTTTAATTATCGTTTTCGGCGATAACACAATGCTGATGTTTGTTTTCATAGTTTTAAATTGTTCTCCTACTGAGCAGTAGACAGCTAAGTTTACGCACGTAGCCTCATAAAGTTGGTATGAATCACACTATGTATGGTTTCCGTATGTGTTGAATGAAATAGTTTTATGATTAAACTCGTAATTTGATTCAACTGTCTATAGTATCGATTTTTCCTGTCCCTGTGACTTTCAGTACAATGTCTAACTGCGTATCTACATGATGAGAACCACAGAGAATAATGTTACATCTGCTAGTTAGACTCGAAAAGAGAAAATCGTCGTTATGTAACTGTTGTCGTCGAGATGCCGCCACACTATCAGAGAGAAACCGTGCCATGCATTTTTTTAAAAAACAGTTTAACCCTATGACAAACAATATGAACTAATTATTATTTTTTACTTATAAAATGTGGTTTATATAGAAACAATGCAAAACACATTCATTAAACATAATTAATTTACTCATATTGGCGTATATAAGGATGTATTTCGCGTGGAAACCTCTTTAAAAAACAAATTTTCATTCAAAATCCACGTTTGTAAACAGACATCTTTGAGAATCATTGACTATTCGTGGCGAAACCGATACCACTGTCGATGACCAACCGTGACTTATTTTCGTCGAGAATCCATTTGCGCTGATACCAGGTTTACACCAAGTGCTTATAGTTAAACTAAATTTTGAGATTATAAATCAAACTCAGTTGTAATTGGCAAGTGTGTGATTGAAATTGATTTATCCATGAGCATTGCTTTTTTGATTAATTTCCACTTAAATCTTGATAACGTCTGATTTACATCAAATCAGGCTCGTATGCGCCCACCTATGACAACCATGCTTATGAAAGCATCGGTCCTGAAACAACGATGTCAATGAAAGAAGATGTATTACGTTTTTTTTTTTACCATCCCTAACATACATCATTAATGCAAAAATTGAGTAATCTAAAAAAAGGGTGTTAAAAGTGTTAATAGGAAATACATAGGTCAAGTCAAAAGTGTTTTAACTACCAAACAAAAAGTATCCTGTCAATAATTAAAACCACATGATTTAAATTCATAAATAATTGGTGATAGCTTCTGTCGACAGAAATGATGTTTATGCTTCACTGTTTTAACAACCAGCAGCATGAATCCGTCTTATGTAAACCCGAGCGAATTTGAGAGTCGATACACTTAGCGAGGAATTAAATGTCAGTATTATTATATTCGCAGAATGTATCAAAATATATTGATACACAGGTTGTATTGGTCGCATACTAAAACTGAAAGAATCAAACCCGACTTCGGTGAAATAAAACTTATACACAAGATAAAGTATGTTTTATCTTCCCCACGGAATTTACGAAACCGTACCGACCTCTAAATGTAGACAGCGAGTAGAATTTCTTGGCATTTGGTTTAGCCTGATTAACTGTAGTAATAATTGTACAAACATCCATTATAAATACGTTTAAAATGGTTTAAGCTTTTATTTCCAAACATACAGAAACAAGAGGTAAATGCGTCAACATTATTTTAACATAAGAGGTGCAGACGTGCTACTAAAACTGCATTATAACGTTTCCGTGCTAAGAAATCTCGAAGCGTGTATTGTCGTATATCGAATTAATGCAAATAAATCAATTGATCCACGTTTTGTTCGTTGCTTCCAAAGGATCCCATTCACTCTATTTATTGAGATTCATGCTGTCATTCAGTGCAGTATGGGTCCCTGCGCTACAAATTAGTAGCGTTATTACTAATCTGTCTCTGGACATGGGATGTAATAAGTATGAAGGTCGCTATATGCATGCCATCTTTGGGATGGTTACAATTCTGTAATATTGAGTTTATGAATATTGAGTTCTGCTCAACCCGAGGCCAGTGGGCGTGAGCGTTAGCAATCATATTTCACTACCGTTCATGAACAGTCCCAATCAAACTGAGACTGCAATATTTGGTATGTATTGTGTTCGGCCGTTTCCAAAGGTCCACTCTCATACTTCTTTAAATCAAACAACCTCATACGATGCTTCTAGGTGACGCGAGAGGTGTTGCATTTATTGTGTTGTAGAAGTGTTGTACTGATATAGACTTATCCTACGACTTACATCTTATAACAAGCAAAATAAATATAGCAACATTGGCTGTTTGATGGCATTTAGTTTAAACTTATTTGATTTACAAACTATAGCCATCCCTTCATATTATACATGTTCTTGTAATATAATGCAGATTGGCCAACTCATTCATTTATAATTGCCGTTTACGGTGTCAATTAACGTTATTGCTCTTTCTTATGTATTGATTAATTTAAATTGTGTACGGTTATAGAAGAAATAATTTGTAGAATAGTTAGATTCATAACAGTAATAAAGACCATCGCACTGCGACATGTAAATGGAATACACTACAATATTGACCGTATAGATATTCAAGTCAATTTCGTCTAATTAATTGTATACCGTTTTGTGGTTTATATCTTCACCGCTCTTTATGTATTGTGTGGTTTCTATAGTCCAAAATATAGATAAAAAGATGATTCAAATGGTTTAGCTTGATTATTTCAAAACAGCTATGTTCGTATCTTCTTTCACATGCCACAGTGTGTTGTTATTCTAGAGTTCCCGGCTAAATATTTCCCGGCCAATTCAATACTGGTGTTCCTCGAGAGTGTATTTAATGAGGGGGAAAATGGTTCTATAGAAATCACAGCACCCAAACGCAATGGCACCGTATTTCCGCATTGTATCTCAAAGATAAAAATTTAATTAACTATACAATGAAAAAGACAATACACAGCTCAAAGATTGGTGAAGACGGGGTTAAGTCGTAGGTGATTATTTTTATTTACACTGTCCTGTTGTTTAGGGATGATGACAGAGTAAGAGTGAGGTTTGGTGCACCTTTGAACTGGTTTTAACGCCTCGGTAGTCCATTTTGCCACTGATCGTTCCAAGGCAGTACCGCTGTTGTCAGCCCTTATATGTTTGTGATGTGCTGTTTTACTGAATGTGTTTGTGATGTACGTTTAGTATCACATTTGCATTGTAATACGTGTTGGATTGACTGTGTTCTGTGAATGCTGCTCTTTCTGTTGGACTTAAAACATATTCTTTACCTACTTGGAACGGTCAGTAGACAAAATCGCCCACTGGTTAGCTTAAATCAATTTTAAGTGTGCACAACGTCGCTATAGTCCTGCCTTCTTGGGATCAAATTGACAAGACAGTGAGTGTAAATGAGTGTAAATATAATGTAAATAAAAGTACATCCCATCCAAAGGAAATCTCCAACAATCAAGTCCACATCCAAAGAAATTAGAAAACGATACACGTATATGTTATTGTAAAACTATTTAAAAACATTAATTAAGAAATGTATTCCTTGTTTATATACATACTATTGTTGATAACACTAATTCCAGTACGAGTATATGCTTATTTGCCTAAGACAAGAGTATCTTCTTTAATGATGAAGGTTATGACATGTAAATGATATAGTGAATATAACTGATTGGACAAAAACGCATGGTATGTTACCTTCAATCCATGCATACCTGATCAAATAGAAACTGTTTCTTCGCTCGACCACCTACTAGTAGATGAACATGTTATTCTTGATTATGATTGTTATTAGCATATACATATCAATTAATCAGTTAGTATTAAACGAATTCGTAATTTAATGTTATCAGGAAGGCACAAACTTGACCAACACATAAGAAAAATATTATCATGTATTAAGTTGTGTGGTAAATATTGGGCGCGGCTCATAATAGCGCGCTGCCGGAAAGTGCATCAATATATCATGGCAGTCTTTTACAGTTTCACAAAGAGGGCATGGCCAAAAAGGCTGAGACCTTTGAAGAAGCCCCACTAGGCTTAAACAAAAGAGGGCATGGCCCAAAACCTGATACCCTTAAAAAGCCTGAATAGGCTTAAACAAAAGAGGGCATGGCCCAACAGCCGGCAACCCGCTATTTGAAACTGCGCCCACTATTTGCCAAACAACTTAATAAATGATAATCTTTTTCTTATGTGTTAGTAAAATCAGTGCCTTCCTAATACCGAGCATAGCTCGGCCGGCGCAGCCGGCCGACGATGATCGGCTAATGGTAACACATGTGCAAATGTTGAAATCGTACCTGGCTGGGCAAAAAAACTGTGTCGCACCGGAAGCGCCGCCATTGATGAAATTATGTTCGGCAATTTCGGATTTTTTCCTCAAATCATCAGGGGATCAGTCTGTTTCACTTGGACGATTGTCTCTTTTCGTAGTTTGGAGTATTCGTACTAGTTCGGCTAATCCCGTCACAAGTAGTTACGAATGAAGCGATATTCATTAAAAGAATGCTTATCATTAGAAGTTGTTTTATTATTTGTTATTGGTTGTCAAAATTAAACTAATTCAAAAATTCAAAAATTCAAAAATTTCAAAATTCAAAATTTCAAAACTCAAAATTTCAAAAAATTTAATATTCAAAAATTTCAAAATTTCAAAATTCAAAAATTTCAAAAAATTTAAAATGCAAAATTTCAAAATTCCAAAAATTTCAAAATTCAAAAATTTGAAATTTTGAAATTCCAAAATTCCAAAATTTTAAAATTTCAAAATTTCAAAATTCCATGAATAATTTGATTTAATAATAAAATAATTGTTGCCTTTTAGGTTCGGTTGATATGTGTTGTATTTATCGACCTGAGAAAAGTGATATCGACCGAGGCGATATCAGGTCGATAAATAGAGTTTAATAACCAGTGTTTTTGAGATACGGGAAATATCTCCCGAGGTAGAGAAATGGCCCTGATATAAGAACGAGTGCGGAGCACGAGTTCTTATATAGGGGCTATTTCTCTACCGAGGGAGATATTTTCAGTATCTCAAAAACACTGGTTATTAAACTATACTCGGTAAAAAAAAGTTTTGGACCAGGGTATATAAAGTCATATAAAAATAAAACTAGTGAACAAAATTTAAGTATCTTTTTTTAGTAACCAAGGTCTACCCTACCCGGTTAATTTGGTACCAGAAACATTAAAGATTTGATTTTAAAAAAATATCGCGAACACACAAAGGGTCTGTAAAAAATGTTGCAAAGTCCATACAAAGTAATAGTTACGGACACATTCGAGTAACCAATAAAAAGATTATTATTTTTTCGCAAACTTTCATTGTAAACGATAATTATTGTCGATTGTTGATCTATTGTGAATTATCAACTGAGATAATAAGGGTTATGATCGAACGTCATGGTTCAGCAATCATTGTACGGGTTCGAACACTGCCATGGTCCAAAACTTCTTTTACAGAGTATATATATTACATAATTTAAAATGATTTTATTAATATTTCTAATGATTAATGCCTTTTTACACCAGAACACCAAGACGACGTTACGTCATCCAAGACGACGTTACGTCATACAAACAAAACAAGTGGAACCGGAACTCTTCGTTAATTTCCGTAATCGTTATTTCCTAGTGGCGGAATCTGACGATGACGTCCGTAAAACAATCGGAACGTCATTTGGCATTCCCGCCACTGATGCAAAAGGCCGAACAATGTTCCGTAATGGGAAATATCTCCCACTGGGCAAACGAATAGATATAGCTTTTCTTTTCCCAGTATTTCCTATACAAATCACAGACAAATATGTAATATATACACATATCGACCTCACTAAAAGGCAATAATTTTATAATATTGCTGATAACAGGCTTGGCATGGAGGAGTTAGTCCAAATTTACCAAAGTCCTGACATGACCAAACTTTTATACGACAGGGAAATGATAAATGGTCAAGGGTGGGCCACAGCTTGTGAGATTGAAACTGTGTCTACCATTTTAGGCTACAACATCAATGTAACATGAGTTTGGTGCAGAGCAATATCACATGTATTCTTTTTCAACCAATGAAGGAGAATTGTCATGTACAACCGTTGACTTACTTTTGAACAATAAAGAGTTTCAAGTTCTAAAAACGCTGATAGTAGTAAAAGTAAAAAGCGAATATCACCCACCGAAAACACGCATGGCAACAAGAGCAAACATAATTCAGAAAATTATATTAGTACACCATATACTGAACCAAATAAGGACTCAAATTCCAACTCTAATATAACCAATGACATCCAATCTTTATGTAGGAAACTAGGAATCAAAACTTCTTGAAAACGAAACACAGTCAGAATCAAAGAAAAGGGAAATGAGAAATAAACGGGGAAAAAGGTATATTATCAAAACATATCAAATAAATGACATACCAGAAGCTGCACCATTACAGAAAGATGAAAAATTCAACCTTGCTGTGGGTGCTATACTTGCCTTTGAAATAGAACAGATGTCGTACGTTTTTTCTAAATGCGAAATTTGTCTAGAAAGAAGAACTGAATTGAAAATGTTCAATGACACTGTTTGTAGTAGCTGCCAAAAAGATATGTCTGATACAAAATAATTCTCTCTGGAAAACAATATAAACCCAGGAAAGGTGCCTCTTGAGTTGAAAGAGTAAAAATAAGATAATTTTCAAAATTTGGTTTTACCCAGGAAAAGTGGGTGGATGCCTCCAACACAAAAAAAATCGACCGTCGTACTAGTATATAACCTTACATGTGTTGAAAATGACGTAAAACACCATACAAACAAACAAACTATGATAAAGATCGAGTTTGAGTTTACCACCTACCACAATTTAGAGGTGTGTCAAATGCCTAGGCCATTGCTTGGTCAGATGACTTTGATGATCGAAATTATGAATAGTCAATTAATTTACTCATATGTTGATTGACAAGAAACATAAGATAGGTTAGTATTTTATCACAACAATATAGAATAATTATTAAGACTAAATAAGAGTAAAATATTTGGTTTACAAGTTAAATTTTACATGCGATCCGATATATCATGTGGGTATTAATTTTAAGAGCTCTGCTCGGTCTTAGGCAGTGCCTAAAGTTCATATTAATACGGTTTATTACTAGTAAATAGCCAAAGTTATTTGTAGGCACCCACGGTTTCGGTAAGCTATAGCTGCAGTGGTAATATAGTATAGATGCGCATGCGCAACACTTCACATCCTTTTCCGGAGGAAAAGAGATAAAACTTATTCGGTTCGTATCAGGTTCATGTTGAGTAAAGAAATATTTTGCGCAACACTTCACATCCTTTTCCGGGGGAAAAGAGATGAAAATTATTCGGTTCGTATCAGGTTCATGTTGAGTAAAAAAAATATTTTTTACCCACCCACCTCACCCTATATTTTCCTAGTGATGTAGTTCGATTGTCATACTCGATTAATAATTACTATTCACAATATTTCAGATGTTTCGTTTTTGCTGTAGGTCAGCATTGTAAATACTCCGCTAAGAAAAATATCCGGCTGTTGTCTGAACATCCAACGCACAGAACAATATACCGAAGACACGAAATGCGGCGCGGTCCCAGAAACAGAACGATATACGAGAAGATCTGAGCGGCTCCAGAAGGATTTCTTGTCGGACAGAGAACGGTTCTTGATTTTCAACGCGGATAGTGTTGGCCGTCAGCGAATTCTTCAATTAAGTGAAATCAAATTTAATCACAATTACCAATTTTATAATAAGTAAATGTCAATGTAATACTGATCACTGTTCCCCGTGGTCGGGATTACAGCATGACATATTAAGCATTTTTGGGCTTCATTGTTGGTGCATCCGTATTGTTTATATATTGAATTATTACTACGGAAAAACATGAAGAGTGTAAAGGCAGAAGTCAATGATTAATGTAATAAGCTTTCATTAAGACAGTTAACATATGTGTAATGCTTATTTATGGAAAATAACAGCTACTCCTTCTTACCAACAGACAAACACCCTCCTACACACACACACACACACACACACACCTCGCTACGAAGTCCGTTGGTCATGTGTTTGTCTTCGTATACACACTCGTATTCACACTCGCACTATACTGCAATCAACACAATCTGGAGATTGCGTGTGACAACTACTTCCATAGAACAAGATAATCCTGTTTTTGTAAAAGTCAATCTTAGAACTGTCTTCTCTCATCGTACAGACAATATATCAGAGAGTGATTGGCATGGGCTCGTCAAATTGGTTTATACGTGACAAGTGCTTCTTTGGTGGGTACAGCGCTGATAAAATGTATGCATTCAATTATATGGCAACGAAGGGAATCTTGAAAAAAGCAAGAGTTCTAAATAAGGATATCGAAGAGAGAATGTTTTATATCATTTTATATGAATAACCTCAGACTGCAAACAGCAAAACATACTGAGAGAGAGAGAGAGAGAGAGAGAGAGAGAGAGAGAGAGAGATGGTGAAGAATAGAATACATCGTACAAGACCCTTACTGGAGTGTATCACATAACATGGCGTGTGGGAGTGCAGTAAAGCCATGACCTATTTCTCGTAATACAATAGTGTATTACAGATGCAATGAGGACCGAATAACTGTGTTTGTATACGTTAAAACCAATTGTTTTCATGGTATATCATACGGTACGTTCAGACGCCTTTTCAGTATGTTTTAAAATCCCTCACATCAAAATAAATCTTGAAAGACTGCCTCAAGGCCCGCGTCGCATGGTCATAATAACGTTGCATACAATTTCTAATATCAATTTGCTTCAAGACAATTTGATTTTGGGCCGTTTAGAACTGTTTAACTGTACACATTTTTGTTTTGCATCTAAGGTTTAATATTTTCATTGTACAATTGCATAGGCCAACTTTCCCTACCAAGCCGTATTGTGCGTATTTTTTTCTTCAGTTTTGTCATTAATTTTGTAGAATTTGGAATGTCATTTGCAAGATGCCAATGCTATGAGGTAACTGGCAAAGCAACATATAACAAAAAACAATATGCAAAACTGCAGACTTATTTGCAGAGATCCTGTACTTTATTATTCGTATAAGTTTGAATGACAACTCATCTAACTGTTAAGTCGGGAATACTATGCTTTATCACAAACATGATTCTCCTTTTTATCAGATAAAATAATTTATATAAATACATTACAAACATGCTATTGCTTCTGACTGATTTTCCTATGACTGGAAAGTCTGTTAAAACAGTGCAATGTTGAAAAGTAACCACAAAAGAACGCTTGTCGGCTGTCACTGTTTATCGCTAGATGAATACATACCTGCTTGTGGAATAGTGGCAAACTTTCAATGTCTATTTAAAGCTACATACTCTATACTTTACCAGATACTAACTCGTGAATATTGATAAATCACGGGTGAAGTAGTTTCAAATCGACGAATGGCCAAAATGTCGGTATATAAGCCTGTAATCGTAAAATATCACATTTTATGTAGCTTTCGTAATGGTAACACCAGTAATATACGGCTTTTGAATATAGTTGAAAATAAAAGAGTTGCCAGAAACCGGATTTAAACCAGGAACCTTGCAGTTTTATTTCACATGACGTTTTTACTAATACACCACGTTATCTTGTTGTTTTTCATAGCATTTCTAACAGTAAATATTCAATAAGTCAGTGAACTATAGCACACACACGCGTGCACACTTATCATCCGCTAAATAACACAAATTCTTTAGCATCATAATATATTGACTAATACACAGTATTCGCCAGAAGTCGCCATAGCTCAGAGGTAAGCACGTTGGTCTGTAAATTAGAAGGTCGTGTGTTCGAGTCACGAAAGTGGCCAACCTTTTCTTCCTATAAATCATAATGCTACCTGTGTACAGATACGATGTGCATTGCTAGATGTCTATAAAGTAAATGATGTCCTGCGTTAAATGTGTTAGCTTAAACCGATTCGCCATGAGCTGGTGAACATGTAGTTACAAATAAAGGCACGCCTACAAACATGACAAAGAATAAAGCGATTAAAAAAACAACAAAAATACAGGTTCTGTAGCTTTAAACAGGAGGTTCTGTAGCTTTAAACAGGAGGTTCACACGAGTGACACACGAATGAAACATGTGAACATGTTTGTATTTATTGCTTTGTGATTGACATTGCATTCAGTAATATAATACCCAAACATAGAAGAAAGGAAATGGACACCATTTGCCTGCAAATATACAAAGTTAATTGGCATGCATAAAGTTTACTACGTGGTCCCACCTTAATTCTATTAATCGATGGGAAAGCATATATTAACAGGATTTTATAACGGATATTTCGACAATAAAATATGTTTAAAACATTTTTACTGACAAAAAAAATTGAGACAAAAAAAATGAGACAACTTGTTTAAAATTAACTATTAAATGTTTTAATTTTACAAAATGCAAAAATGTTTAGCCGAAATTAAGGTTTTATTTCATACCCCAGCTAACCCCGTTTTCGCTTCTCGGAGAAGTGGTTGGATGGCGTATGAAAGTTATTACACGGACCACGTAATGTATACTAACTTAATTGGCATGCATATAGTAGTATTAACTTAAATGGAATGCACAGAGTAATACTAACTAAATTGGTAGTCATACATTCATATTAACTTAATTGGTTGTCATAGAATAATACTAACTGAATTGGCATTCAGTTGGCATTCAGTTATAATAACTTAATTGGAATTATAGAGTAATACTAACTTAGTGACAGTCATCAGATATATTAGCTTATTTGGAATTCATAGTCATACTTAATTGACAGTCACTGAGTCGTAATGACTTAATTGGCAGTCATAGAGTAATACTAACGTAATTGGCATAGAATAACACTAATGTAAATGGCATTCGTAGAGTCTAACATCCCAATGTCATGCTAACGCATTCATAGAGTCTAACTAAGTTGGTATGTCTAGTATTTATAGTCATTTTTATATAATTGGCATGAATAGAGTCGTACTAACTTAACTGGTATACGCAAGTCATATTAACTTAATCGTCATTCATAAAATTGATTGACATTCATAGATTCAAACGAAGTGTATTGGTATCCATAGATACATTCTTACTTAATTGGCACATACAGAGTGTTTGAATTTTCATTATATTAGCTTGTCACCAGTAGAAGGAAACACTTCTAACGCGTCAAATACTTCAGAGAATTCATTTGTTTGTTTTAAATGCAGAATCATATGCCTAGTTTGTCTGGCGATACTTTACACCAAGCGGAGAATTACATACTGATTGCATCGAGTTTATAGACAAGGTCACACAGTAAATGAAGCATTCACAGAAAACAGTCAACCAACAACATTCACAAAAAAAAACAATAACAAGAAAAGGGAAATGTATGCCACACCACAAACATAAACGGGTTGACAATAAGGGTACCACGTTGAACGGTCAGTGGGAAAAAAGGCTTCTGGGATTTAAAACAAGGTTCTAGACTGCAAGCACAATTTTCGCGAGAAGAAAATCAAATAAAAATATAGTTCGGTGTTGTTCAAAACAGTTCAATTTGATGAAGTGATAATAAAATAATGTATACTCCAAACTGGTTTTGAAATAAGATATTAACCTAGGGTATTATCTTAGTAAATAATTTACATTATAGACATCAGTAAAATGGTTCTTGTATAGAGATAAAACACGAACTCTTTGATATTCAACGCTGTCTATGAAATGACGTAATGACGCCACATGACTTTTCGGTTCTACAGAACTTGATTTAAGATCTCTTTGCTACGAATCAGTAGTGTTATTTTTACTGTTCCTTTGGGATCAACGAGCCTAATTGGCTTTGAAGTAGAATACCGCTTAAACCGGTGCTAGTGGGCGTGACAGCTGTTGCTTTTTAGATTTCCTCTCATTAGCAGACTCAATAAAAGCGAGTCTGCTGCTTTATTCTCTTGGGTGTGTTTGCTGCTTCCAAAGGATCATCAGTATCAGTATGTATTAATCACAAAAAATATATGACATTTGGTGCTTAAGTTTGTTTACCTTTGTTTCATTTTAACTCGTCAAATTTCAACTCATTTCATAAATCTTATATGGAATGTGAATTCGTTTAAGATTCAAGCGTAGTAGTTGTGGGTCTAAACACATGTAATGAATGGATGTTTAAGTTTTAAATTAATGAGAACAATTTTACAGTTTCATTTCACATTCTGTACACGTATTATGACAAGGCAAGTATCCTAATCAGCGCTGAAGTTACGGGCCGGAATGTACTCTTTTTATTAAACAATGAGAATGACTAAACAATATTTTTTCTTAAACCCAGCACACCTGGCCTGGAATTCATCAAACATTCTTCAGACTATTCTTGCCCGGTGTGGTTCCCGGGGGCCCCCGTTTGGTAACGGGGCAAATAATAGGGCCACTGCAGATCCCTTTGGAGGGGTAGGCAGAGGGGTAGAATCCCCCGAATTCATGTACATTTTATCATTTTTAGTTCATGTTCATTAAAGGTCTTCATCATGATCCCTGCATTGTTTCAGGTGCTATCTCGCTCGCATCAAAAGAGCAGTGTCAGAAAAACAATAAACGTGGCTCCAGCGAAATGGAATTTTTACGATAGAATTTGCACCAATTCTGCAGTTCATGGTGAGAAGGTTCTAGGCCCATTTTCCATATTTGATCTCGATGTACATGGAAGATGAGCCAGGCATGTTCATGCCTGTTAGGCGCCATATAACCTTTTCATGTGTTGGTGCGCCTTACAACCCCAATTCAATTTCAATTTCAGACTATTGAAATTTCGTTCACAAATATTTCCATGACCGTCCACTCTCATACCCTTACAAAGATAAACACACGTAAGAAGTTGCTATTTGTTAGTATGCATCATATTTGTATAAATATGATAGAAATATTTGTGATTGAAATTTGCATCTTGAGCTCAAATCTAAGAATATTCTCAAGAATGGTTGGTAAATTCAAGGCCAGGCTTCCATTTTCTATTTGCATGCATGGAGATTCATCCTGTAATCTCAAATGCCATAGGAGTTGACACAACACGAAATACAATTTCATTGGCACGACCGCCCTGCATCTTCGATAATACCTTAAACCAAAGGTCTTAATGTTAACATTGACAATTATTCGTGGTTATAAACAGGCTCCAACACATGTT
The DNA here is from genome assembly GCA_037043455.1 of Cyrtodaria siliqua. NCBI lineage: Eukaryota > Metazoa > Mollusca > Bivalvia > Adapedonta > Hiatellidae > Cyrtodaria > Cyrtodaria siliqua. Next base: position 130,193 of record JAWPHD010005122.1, read on the forward strand.
ACTCTTAGTGCCAAGTTTTGAAAGAGACCACATATCCAAATTAAATTCATTTTATTATGGCAAAAAGGATAATAACAACAATTTACCGAACATAAGTAAATATAGCATGTTTTTATCTATTTTATTTTCCGGGAACTGTTGGGAGTTCAACTATTTCGTACAAGGACAATGAGCCAGACCCAGTACTAACGACATATACCAATGGTTTGTCAATTGGACTGTCGTTACTTGTGATGATTCTATAAATAAAGATAAAACGCAAATTAGTAAAACATGATTGCAATAATTCAGAGAAACTTGATAAAAACATAATAACATAAATAAATGAAGTAAGTAAGTAAGTCAGTCAGTAAGTAAGTAAGTAAGTAAGTAAGGTAATGTAAGGTAAGTAAGTAAATAAGTAAGTAATAAGTTAATAGGTAGGTAGGTAGGTAGGCAGGCAGGCAGTCAGGCAGCAAGCAAGAATGAAAGCGAGTTATGCTGCCTTTGTTTGATTGTGTTCGATAACGAATTATGCTGCCTTTGTTTGATTGTGTTCGATAACGAGTTATGTTGCCTTTGTTTGATTGTGTTCTATAACGAGTTATGCTGCCTTTGTTTGATTGTGTTCCATAACGAGTTATGCTGCCTTTGTTTGATTGTGTTCGATAACGAGTTATGCTGCCTTTGTTTGATTGTGTTCTATAACGAGTAATGCTGCCTTTGTTTGATTTTGTTCGATAACGAATTATGCTGCCTTTGTTTGATTGTGTTCGATAATGAATAGCCAGTATAACAAGATACTCCAGGATTGCGTGGCATCACATGATAGTATTATGTTTGACGAATTAAATGTTACATTGACAGAGGAAGAAGTTATTAAGTCAATCAAGCAACTAAAAACTAATCGAACAGCTGGATCGGATATGCTGATAAATGAATTTTTTATACATGGAAAAGGTATCTTAACACCGACTTTCTGTAAGTTGTTCAATAAAGTGTTTACTATAGGTTATTTTCCAGACGTTTGGTCAGAAGGATATGTCATTCCATTACATAAAAAGGGAAACATCAATAATGTTGAGAACTATAGGGGTATAACACTATTTAGTTGTTTAGGAAAACTCTTCACGAGAGTTCTAAATAATAGATTAAAGGAATGGGCGGAATAATACAATGTTATTATTGAAGCACAGGGGGGTTTTAGATCAAATATGAGTACTGTTGATAATAATTTTGTCTTACACGGTTTAATTACGCATATTCTGAATCAAGGAAAGAAATTGTATTGTGTATTTGTCGATTTTTCAAAAGCATTTGATTATGTTGTGAGAGATAACTTGTGGTATAAGTTAACGCAATTTGGAATTCGAGGAAATATTCTAGATATAATTAAATCAATGTAGACATGTGTTAAATCTAGAATCAAACACTGCAATAATCTAAGTGATGAATTTTATTGTTTATTAGGTGTAAGGCAAGGTGACTGTTTGTCACCTTTGCTTTTCTCCATGTATCTTAATGATATAGAAAATGTATACATACTAAGTAGTTTAGATGGATTAGATATCAATATGTTTAAAATGTTTATGCTATTATATGCAGATGATATAGTTATCTTTGCAAACTCATCTGAGGAGTTGCAGGAAAGTCTTCATATATTATATAATTATTGTAAGGAATGGAAACTAAAAGTTAATGCAACTAAAACAAAACTGATGATTTTTAGAAAAGGGGGGAGGTTACCAAAAAATATAGCATTTTATTATGATGGCGGTTTGATCGAAATTGTTAGTAAGTTTACTTATTTAGGAATGGTTATTTCTACTGGTGGATCTTTCTCAGAAGCACAGACTACTTTGGCGGGTCAAGCCCAGAAGGTAATCTTTAAAATGAACAAATACTTATACAAATTTACATTTATTTCACCAAAGCATAAATAAGATCTTTTTGATAAGTTAATTACACCTATTTTAAACTACTTAAGTGAAGTCTGGGGGTTTATACAAGGTAATTCTATTGAAAGAGTACATTTGCAGTTTTGCAAAAGAATTTTAGGGGTAAAAAAGTCAACACAAAATGATTTTATATATGGTGAATTAGGTAGAACGTCATTCGTATCTAAGAGGTATCTCATCATTGTTAAATATTGGTTAAAGATTTTAAATATGAGGGAACAAAAATATGTTAAAATTGTTTATAATATGATGTTAAAAGATTTTGAGCTACATCCACAAAAAGTTAACTGGGCATCACTAGTCAAACATTTATTGGCGTCTCTAGGTTTTTATTATGTGTGGTTACAACAAGGTGTTGGAAATGATACCATATTCATTAACTTAATAAAACAAAGACTGACAGATCATTTCATTCAAAACTGGAATGACAGGTTACAAATGTCAAGCAGAGCGGTGTTCTACAATACCATTGCATGTTTTCAATTCCAACCTTATCTCGAAAATATTAATGTGTGCACATTTTGTCAATCACTCACAAAGTTGCGAGTTTCATCTCATAGATTAAAAATCGAATCTGGTAGGTGGGTTAAACCTAATAGAATACCTATAAACGAGAGAACTTGTGATCTATGCAACATGTTAGAAGATGAGTTTCATTTCGTATTACAGTGTGACAGATATACAGATTTAAGGAAACAATACATACCCAAGTATTTCTACCAACGACCTAACATGGTTAAGTTTATAGAACTCATAAATTCAAATAATAAAGGATATATTCGTAAACTCTCCATATTTATCTATAAAGCGTTTCAATTAAGAAATGAGATGATATATAGAAATTAAACTGTGGATATGTTCCTAACATGTTGTGTATTGTTAACTTATATTAATATAAATATGTGTATATATAAATATTATTATGTTAACTGGTGTTAATATATACAAATATTCATGCAAATTTATAAACACCTTCTCGTCAATGCACATGAAATGTGTACATGTATATGCAAAATCTTTCATTGTGATCTCATACTTGTTGTCTTATATGTACCAACTGCACTGTTACCATGTATTACTCTGTATTTGTATCCTCATGGGCTTTATAGCTTATTGGAATTTTGAAATAAAATTATCTATCATGATGTCCCCTACCGGTCAGATGTTTGTTTTTTGTACCAGACCAAACAAAAGGCAATGATTTAGACAAATAAAAATGGCATGCTACATATTGCAACCTTAACCAAACAAGTTTGAGTACATAATCTTCCTTACAAATTTGTAAGAGATATACCCCATCGATTTTCTTCTTTTTTTTAAATCCAGTAAGTTTACAAACATATTACAAATATTACAACAAGTAATAAAAATACATACGCAAAGAAATTAACATTCATTTCAAGGCGTGTATTAATATATAACTCTATTTGAAGGGAAGTAACTATCGAATATGTGTTGAGTATAAAGATGGATGCATTAAGCTCCCTTATTCAGCTGTATAACTAACGACTGAATTCTGTCACCATAACAACCACACTTTTGGCCGTATCACCAATTTTGAAAATAAAAGTGTGTGAAAAATTAAATATCCTTATGCTTCTCTTCCTATGTACCAAGTTGTATTAAATATATTTTATAGTTTTCAAGTTATAGCTATTTTGTGTGCATTTTTTTCACTATTTTGTTGCCTGCCATAGCAACCACAATTTTGGCCCTATCAACAAAATTAAATAACGTCTATAATCTCCTTATGCCCCTCTACCATATTTAAAAAGTTAAATGAAAATATATTTTTTTAATTTTTTAAGTTATCGCAGGATCCAGGTTTCCGGACGGACTGACGAACAGACGGGAGGTAAACCTATAGTCCCCTCCGGTGACACACCGGTAGGGGATTCATTAAAGTAAAGTAGAATCTTTATACAAAAGATATCAGGAGGAAATGTATTCTCTTAACACATGCGGACAAATACAAGTTCAATTTACTTTAAAACGATACAATTAGGAACTGAAACGGTGATGTCTTAAGGCATGTGATAATTTCACTTATTACATACTTTCTTTGGATATACGAATTCTTAACAGTATACTAGGAGAAATAATTTCAGTCGTTGACGCAATTCTAATCAGGGTTTAACAGTGTTTTCAGTACTTCCCAGCCGTTCAAAGATGTTTACTTTCTAGAGTTCTTACTCAGCTATTTGTTGTTTTATATTGGCGGTTTAAAGACCAACAATAGATAAATCGGTATTGGGTTTACACGGTGCATGTTTTTGTGCTACTACTTTAAAGTTCTCCGGCCATGTTTTGTTTCATGAACATGTTTATGTTTATTTAAATCGAAATCAACAATAGATATTTAAAATTTACATATTGCAATATCTGTGAAAAACGAGAATAACATTTTTATTTGATGACGTAGAAAACTTTGAACAGGTAAATTAATCCACAGGTAAATGTAATTATCAATTATCTGGCAATAGTTGTGCAGCTATACAATTTAGATTTACCTCATTTCCCCGTGCAGTCACGCTGTGGTAAAAGTATTATCTACGTCATGCAAATAGTACTTATTTTTACATACAACTTAGAAGCGTTTTAAATATATGTTTCTCTCCGGGACTATCAAGAAATGTTCATATGATGTTTAAGAGTTACATTTGTTAATTGATAATACTATAAACAGGGTCTTTAAGGGTCCTCACATAAATTTACTGTTTGTAGTCAACAATGCATTTCGTTATACAATCACTTAAATGGAGCGGTGGTACTTGGTTTTGGACGTGGCCAAATATGTATAAATGTAATAAAATAGGAAATCAGAAGAAATACTCGAAAGTGAGAAGAACTTTGTTTTTTGAGTGAGCATGAAAGCATCAAAACCTTATGTCATTCTCTTTGTTTAAGGAAAGCCTGTGAAGATAACAACAAGTGGTCTTATAACAAGCAAGTGCATTGCACTCTCATAGGTTATATTGTTTAAGGTGTAGAGGCGTTGATTATTGTTACATGTACTGATATTCATAATTGTCTGATTAATGCATTGTCTAAACACCTTACCCAATATCTCTTATATGCAAATCGCCGGCCGATTTGTTTGGATAAGTGTCGGCCCATGGATCATCCGTACTGCCACTTCGTGTTATACTCTGGAACTGTGGAATAGGCCGACCGCTTGATATGTCCACTTGATACAAGAAAAGTGTTCCCGTTGACCAAGTTCCCGCCACTACAAACACGGTACCATTGTCGTCTGCTACGTCAAGACCTGTCACTTGGGCACCCTACAATATGTGTACCGCTATGCTAATAAAAGTTCATAGTTACACGTTGGTACCCTAACTGCAAATTTTAAAACATTTACAGAAATGAATAGTTGACCTACAGTTGGGTTTGTTATGTCAATGCCCTTTAGAAGTTAAGAGTTCAAACGTTAATTCATGTTCAATGAAAGGGTCTAAACCCGCACTCGTATTAACTATAACAGTAGCGCCGTAGTTAATGTTCCTAATGTGTAAAATTGTCTTGTTATATTCCATGCAGCTCATATATACTAAAATAGTGATCCCTTGGAATCCACGAACACAAAGTAGACAGAACAATAGCGGACTCATGGTTTAATTAAATATCTTCATGGGAGGTAATATAAGGTGCTTTTAATTTAGCGGTATTCCATTTTTAAGCTATACTGAAAGGAAAAAGAAACGCATAATGGGTATTTTCGCTGTATATTGTATGTTTAATATGCTACTGCTAATCGAATGGTACAGGGCGACATTAGGGCTGTCCTTTCGGAAAGAAGGTTTAAACTGCACCGAACACACCAATGGTTACCCCGTTAAAGTTTCATTATCGATAGAATGCGCATTTGGCTCAAGCCGGTGAGTAGACTTAGGCTTTAAACGTTGCAATCTCTTAACATTAAACACAATACTGAAAATACTTACTTTTTAAATTCACGAATTTCTAGTAACAAAGTATACTTTGATTAAAAGATCTACTGCATGACAGAGTTGTCCTTTCTGTATTTAGTTGTAGCCCCTTTTTGTACAAAACACGTCGAGATATATCTGGGATATTACGCGGAATAATGTGTGTATAATAGTGAAGTATAGGCAACTTTTTGATTATGCGTTTCTTTTTCCTTTCAGTATAGATTCGGCTCGACGGTCCCAAAGGACCCGTTAGTATAGTAATAACACTAACTTTTGATTTGTAGTCGCTGTGACTTTTACGGTCACCACACAGCACTAAACGATCGCTATTGTGAATGTCAAAAAATAGTAAATGCTTTGACATTTCCTTATTTAGAGCAGTATTAGGTATGCATAGATTTAGATTTAGATATTTTCATATCACGAACCATTATTGCAATTCTAGGTTTGCAATTGTGTCTTGTGAATCATTCAAATGATATTAAACGTGTTTTATAATTTGCATCTGTCATTCATTTATAAATGAGTGAATGAGTGAGTGAATGAATGAATGAATGAATGAATGAATGAATGAATGAATGAATGAATGAATGAATGAATGAATGAATGAATGAATGAATGAATGAATGAATGAATGAATGAATGAATGAATGAATGAATGAATGAATGAATGAATGAATGAATGAATGAATGAATGAATGAATGAATGAATGAATGAATGAATGAATGAATGAATGAATGAATGAATGAATGAATGAATGAATGAATGAATGAATGAATGAATGAATGAATGAATGAACTAACGAACGTACGAACGAACGAACGAACGAATGAACGGTGTTTTCGGAATGTCGAAACAAATAGGTCATATTTTGCGCAAAAGCTGGTGCAAATGAACAATGAAATATCACACTGGATCAAAGGTTTCACACTCTAACATTATATGTCTGACTATGTCATCAATATCTGCCCAACTCCCCACCCCCAACTTTCCATTACCACAAAGAAAATTATTGTTATTTTACTAACCATGTTTTCAGAAACTGTGTCTCTAAGAATTTCTGCAGACTGATATGTAGCTGTATTTCTAACATAATCACAGTTGAAGACCTTCTTGTAAAATGTCTCCATATATTCTTCCAGTGTTCCTTCGGAATCAAACACAGGCACATCCATGATGCTCGAATCCCAAATGGAAAATCCTCTACCACCAAAGGCTTCTAAATGATCGTATTTTTGGGTAAATTGGTTCCTGGGGGCTATAGAGCTTACCGTTAATCTACCTGAGAAAATAAAAGAAAGGCCGTTTTCAATATCTACAAAACTGTAATTTGACATGCAAACTAGTCCCCATTTCTAGTATTAGGGTCTTAAACATGTAAATGTACACACAAAAAAGTGCGATGACCAGAATAAAACTTTTTGGTTGTAACTTTATCTGACATCATACAGAAAAACATTATGGCGGCGCCCGCGCCCACTGTAACGTTTTTCTTTAAAGGGACACATGGCAATCTTGATTTGTTTAAAAACTCACGGCGTCCCGTTAGTTTTTCTCTTAACTTGAATTGTTCAATCATTAATATTAATTGTTAGAATAGTTCAAAGCAAATTGTGTTTACATATTACTGACTTTTGATAATATTGCACCAATAATATATTTAAAAAATGTGTTGAATAATGAAGTAAACAGAATTCTCAATTTTTTTATTTAATTATATGCAAGCAGTTTTAAAGTCAAAACGATACAGGATTAATAAATCGCTGTACTAATTTTAATGCCTGATATAAAACTCAAGATTGCCGTGTGTCCCTTTAAAGGATGCATTTAGTAAACAACCAATACAGAAAATGATGCTACTCTAAATGGTAACTAGCATACTAAGTCAGTGTATTTTACTACCAAGTTGTACACTTAACGGTTTGTTCTCTTGTTGCTCTGGCTTCTGCCAAGTCATTGAGTACTTACTTTGAGGCTTTCTAGGCTTCTGTTTTTTTAATATTATCTATACATGATCATTTATGTGTTTTACTTATATTGCCTATTAATACTGCCTTGTTTGTTAGAGATTATAACCTGGCGGGATATCTTGATTTACACTGTCCTGTTTATTGGGATGACAATAGGGTAAGAGTGCGATTTGGTGTATACTAGAACCTGGTTTAAACCCCAGCGGCCTTTTCTGCCACTGGCCGATCCAAAGCGGTAGCCCTATTGTCAACCCTTGTGTCTTTGCGATGTCTTATCTTGCGTTTTATTCATCTTTATATAGTTGTTCTCTGTTTCTGTATGTGTTTGCAGTTGACTGTCGTCCTTAAATGTTACTGTTTCTATATCTACTTTTTTTCAATAGTGGATACATGTAGGCACGAAAACACATAATAGCTCGGAGTTCTTTTATTTTCTAATAAATGTAATAACGGGGATCCTTCGGAATCCAAGACACAAACAAGAAAAGACGGTAGCAGACTCGGTTTTACTGAGTCTTTTCAAGAGATATTTTATAAGATGCAACTCCTCTTAAGACCCCTAGCACCGGCTACTTTAAAGCAAGAGTGAATTAAGCCCAAAGGATCAGTAAGTATTATCATTAATAGTTTGTAGCGTCGAGAGACAATTACGGCTGCCACTCGGGCCTCAACGAATGCTAGAGTGAATGTTAACAAATACACAAAAACACCAATCTTTTGGAAGCAGCGAACACAAAGGATGAAACGAACGCCTAACAAACAATATGTGGTCCGGGTATTAACTTTCATACCCCATCCAACCCCATTCAACCCCTTCTCCTAGAAGCGAAAACGGGGTTGGCTGGGGGTATGAAATAAAATCTTAGTTTTGACTTTAAAAAATTGGATATTGTAAATTTAAAACATGTATTAGGTAATTTTAAACCGGTTGTCTAATAAGATGGCGCCGAGCAATATTTTAGGTGTAAGTTTTCTACAAATAATGACTTACCCAACAACTTATCATCTGAAGCATTCGACTTTAAATCGACATGAGCAGGATCAATGGTTGAAGCTGATAATTATAGCATAATGACGATGTAAATGATACATACAATTTAGTGTTATAATTGGACATGCACACATTTATTAATATTAATGAAACACAAAGTTATAAGTTAAAGGGACTGTATATTGTCGATTTAATCAAAACTGTTTGTATAGATATATTCTTCCTACCTAAGTTCTTTTAGGTTTCATTAGGTAAGTTGATGGCTTCAAACCAGAGTCATATATGTGTATGCTAATGACGCTATGAATGGTTACATTTAATAACCAACTTTTACGTGCACCATTTATTACTTTCTGACATACTTTCTTAATGTATATTATGTAAGTTTCTTTTACATTAATGTGTATTTTGTAAGTTTCTTTTAAATTAATGTGTATTTGTAAAACGGTTTTACATGTATACAGCTTACATATTGTTCTTGCAGCAGTAGCATCCGTCCATGTAAATGTTTGTAGAGAACCGGTGTAGGACTTGATTGCACCTTCATCAGCAGTAAAAAGAAAGTTCCTTGAACCAATAGGCATCGACTTTATGACACCTGGCTGTCTTAGTGACTCCAGTCCTTTATATGTACGACGGTGTACACCTGTCAAAACAAACCATTATAATCTGTATTACTGTGTTCTATTAATTGTAGTCTGCATTTTAAATTAAGTGAATTTGCCATTTTAAATTAAGTGAATAGTGCTGGACATGTCATAGCATGTTACAAGTTATAACACCTACTTTTAATTTAATAGTTTTTTTTAGGTATTCGAAATCCTTTAATAAAGACAAAACTCAAAACTTGAGCGTGAACAGTAGCAAGCGTATTACACTACCGTTCGTGAATAGTCTCGATCAAACCGAGACTGCAATATTTCGTATTTATCGTGTTCGGCCGTTTCCAAAGATCCACTATCATACTCTTGAGTAATTAATTCTGTGTAGATATTCATTCGCAAACATTATATTTTACTTTGTTAGCAGGTTTGTAAATAAAATGGACTGAATATGTCTCAGAAGACACTTACGTCTGAAAAACACACTCAACAGGTAGTGAACAAACATGACATTCTAGAGGATGTAACCCCCCTCACCCCCTCAACAGGTAGTGAACATGATAATCTAGAGGATGTAACCGCCCCCCCCCCCCCCCCCCCCCCTACCCACACACTTCCCACCGAGTACTGAATACTCCTTATTTAGAGACCGAGTACTGAATACTATTTAGCTCCGGACAAAAATTACATTAAAATTACAAAGGGCAATAACTCTAATTTGAATTATGACCTTAAACACCTAAGAGCCGGGATCCACTAGATTAATAAAGGCCCGATTATCAAAATTAGACCTTTATTTACATTTATGATTTTTTTTGTACATTTAATTGATAATATTTGGTTTTAAAAATACATTTTATGAGTACTAAATAAACAGTGTGTTGTGCGAGTACTGCGAAACAGGCTCGTGCGTACTGAATTCCGCCTAAAACGCCCTGAATACTGCGTGCCAAAAGGTGGGGGGGGGGGGGGGGGAATTCAGCCTCATTCTAAACACAAAACCGAACCCGTTGTTCAGTCATTTCTCTAAGTGGTGCAAAATAAATTACAATTTCATAATTGCGTTCATGTTTTATTGGAAGCAAACCAATGACAATAAGTACTAAAATGAGCATGACGCGCTGTCGCTGCTCTGTCGTTGTTTTCTCCATAAACAAACATCTACATATAAAACTCGTACACAAAACTCGTTTAAAATCTCGTGCAATACATTCTCGGGATATTTGGCAAGTATCAAGAAAAGCATGTACATACTTGCACACCTCGTTATGCTGTGTATGTATACGTGCAACGGTTTGATATTGCAAAACCATATATTGTAATAAATGTGGTAATAGAAAATCGGTCTTTAAAATCTATAGTATCTTTTAAACAAGCGAACTAAGAACGATTAAAAAACATAAGTTTTGAAAACAATGTATTTAGCTGTACTATTGCCCAAATGTACGGCGTGTAATGAAGCGTAAACTATAGCTATATTTTCTAAATGTTCTTGTAAATACAATTGTAGCGTTTATGTTTTTTTTACAGTATATGGTGTTACTGAATCGTAATATGTGTGCCATCAGCTGCATTACCTCCGTCTCTATCGCTGGTGTCTATTGCAAAGCTACTCGTATTCCATTTTTTGTTCGGTAGCGGACTTATGCTGGTTACGACACCACTGCTTATATCAATTGTGGCTATTGCACTGTTTTCCTGAAAACACAAGACCAACTTCATATATGTAAGCTGCAAACGACAATATAACCCATGATGTTTTCACTGTATAGTAATCTAAACAAACTATAATTAAAACCTCAAATAAACCTAAATATAACACTGTTGCACTGAAATACATTTAAAACAACATCGTTTCACAGTTGACTGGTAGCCAAGTGAAACCAATCCTTTCTAATATCTGAGAAGCCGCACAAACATGAAAAAAACATTTTCGGGCATTTCTTGATTTACATATATAGTTTATATTATTACCATATCATCCCTTATTTTTTTAATAGTTTTATCTTCATATATTTACATTAATTTTTAATTAATCCTTCATTTCTTCATCTTTCATCAGTTTTTGCGCACAATATGACCTATTTATGTGTCGACGTGCCATAAAACACCATTCATTCATTCAAACATAAAAACAATGATATAAACATCGAACAGGCAAAGTAGCATTCAAGGACAACAGTAAACCACAAATACACACAGACAAAACGAACAACTTTAAAGATGAATAAAAAAGAAAATAAGACACCACAAACACAAAAGGGTTGACAATAGGGCTACAGCCTTGGAACGGTCAGGGCAAAACATGCCTCTGGAGTTTAAACCAGCTGGTTCTAGGGAGCACCAAACCTCGCCGAAGACGGGATAATAGCGAGGATTGTGCGCATATAAAATCGATTCAAGCTAACCAGTAGGCCTTATTGCCTACTGACCGTTCCAAGTCGGTAAACCTGTGTTCACTACCCTTTCTGTTGTTTTTTGTCTCCGTCATTGTATTTTCAAGTCCTTGTTTGCAGTACAGTGCGGACCTATGATGCCATTGCGTTCGGACGCTGTGATTTCTATAGGACTCTATATCTCATTCTTACCATATTGTCATCCCAATAAACGGGACAGTGTAAATAAAGATAGCCCCGCCAGGTAATAACAAACAGGGCAGCATTAAGGCAATATAAGTAAAACACATACATGATCATGTATATATAATATAAAAAATAAAAGCCTAGAAAGCCACAAAGTAATAAGAAACTCCCCACCAGACGATATTCTTATCAATATAGGCAGCATAAAAAGGCAATATAAGTATAACTCAAAAATGATCATATATATATGAATATATGAAACAGCAGTCTAGAAAGCTACAATGCAAGTTCCCAATGACTTGGCAGAAGTCAGAACAACAAGATAACAAACCGTTAAGGGATCGACCAGACAGGATTAAAGAAAAACATCAAACGCTACCGTCCTATAAGGATTTAGGTAGACGTCATCATGGGGTCCACAATATGTCCGGTCATCGCACAATCAAAGAGGAAAGCATAGTGTCGAACTGTATATGAGTCAACCAACATGCAGTACGTTGCAAAATGCTAGGGTCAAAACCTCCTTTGATACACTTTTTAACAAGTTTAATAAAGATTGTATGAAAGTGATTATGGTCAAGGATCTTACGAAGTTTGGAAATCACGTCACCATAGAAGTTATGTTGTGATAGTCCTTGTCGCAGAAGAGTTCTTAAGTAAATTTTATATTTTAAAAGTAAATCAGGGTTACGATAATAAAATTGTGCGAAAGTTTTTCAAAGTTTATGCTGTTAGCTGCTGGTGTAGCTTGTTAGTTATACACATATTTCGAATATTAAAGTCCTCCACACGACTACAAGGAACGAATACGTTTAGAAATATAGGCCCCATAAGAAGTAGATTTCGATTTTAAAGTCCAAGGGTCATATCGAACAAGCTTCACACATAATGAATTCTCATTATTAAAGCAAACCTGTCGGAAAAATGGCGGAGATATGTTTTATTTCTTAACACATTGCTGTCAAATGTCCATTAGTTTTTTTAAAATATATTTATACTGAAGAAAAAATGTTTAGCACAACTTTTTAGGGACATAGATTAAACATATGAACATGTATATAATTGTTTGAAGCTATTAGCAATGCCAAGTAAGGATGAGACTTTGAAAAAAGTGTGTTGTTTTATTATTTTCTAAGCGAAGTATCAGAATTACCTCCCATATATTAAAACAAATTATTTCGTTATACAAACGTATTGCTTTGAATACATTTATTATTTGGCATGGACAAGAATTGCCATTTCTGTCATTGTATGATAAACGCTAAAATGTGTTCACAAACGAATGTTATTCTCGAACAAAACATTCGAAATTTTGTAATTTTAAAATTGCATCCCTTTTCATTGAAATAAGAACGATTTTCGATAACCTATAACAGTATGTTCCCAATATATTTGCTTTATTTTTATCACCGTCTTTGTTTGCAAACGACTTTGTAGCATTATTACTGGTCATATCTATGTCACTTTACCATTGAACCCGAACATATACTGCTTTGTATTCGTCTATGAAACTGACATGTATTTTATGCGCTAAATTTATTTTGCTCACTATATATTTGAATAAGTATCAATTAATTGTCCATTATGGATATATTTTTGGATTGGATTCTTTCCTAAAATGAGGGTATATTTTTTCTGAAATAGTGTTAACTCATTATAATAAGATATACAAAGGGCGAAACAACGTTAGCCCGATCATACCTATTCTAAACTGAAACTCCTTTGTTCAAACGATATAGTTTTCAAATGTTAATTCCGACGTATAATGGTACATGTGTTACTACTTAACAAATAAACAAGACCAATCAATATCATAAAATTGATATTTAATTTCAAAAGTGCAATATTTATGCAATGCTCACGGATTAACCGGTACCATTCGACATTCCATCTTGACGACGGCATGTTCTAGTCACTTAATGCAGTTTGTGGAGTTTGTATAATTGCGACTGTCGCAAGTCGAGTGGTCTGTTCTTGTTGTTCAAAACGCTATAAACTGCGACGCGGTTTAAAATACACATTTAGTATTTCGATGTGCATCATCAGACTGCACATTACGTAAATATTATTTATTGCTTCATGTATAGCTCATGTAATAGCATGTTGAAAAATTATCTGTGTCTATAAGGATCCCAGCATAGCATTTAATAAGTTATGTGTTTTATTCGGTTAAGCAAAACCAGATAAAGATATATACTTTTTTCAAATGGCATGTGGTACTTCAAACACGTAGGTTTCTCTTAAAAAAATAAGATCAATTTTCAAAGTGTAATTGATGTATATGAAAGTACTCGTTAAAAATGCATATTATTAACATATGACATGTTCTGAGGCGTTTTTATGCATATACGTTATAACTAATGAAGAGACGAACTCATGTTTAAAATTAAACCTTGATTTAATTCTAATTTACAATTCATTGACAAGAGGTAGCGATACAATTTGCATAATTTGGAACAAGCAAAATTTTACGCAAGCGTAAAATAGCTGCCGAGTGGAAATAGCATATATCTGGTTAGGGAATGGAAACGAAGTTTAACATAATAACGTATCAAGTCACGGGTGTTAAAACAATATTGAAAAAAATAATGTTGACGTAAACACGCCACGGCCGTTTTCTTTTCTTACCAGACACATTCTTCCAGAGTTTTACCATCAGTTGTTCCTACCAAACATTTTGAATCAAGGTGGGCACCTCGCTTCTCTCTGTTCAAATACCTTGATTTGCATTATATACTGATTACAATTCAACTTTGGAGCACGATGTGCTAGAAGTACACATCAGCACAGAAATACAGGTGTTCACATGTAAGGGATGCGTGTGCGTTAGCGTGTGCATTACAACAGAGATAAACGTCTCACTGCTACCAGATCGCGTTATCAAAGTGAAAAACTCAAAGAAACTGTTCATTACTACCTTATCATTACACGTGCAATTATTATGAAAACCATATAGGCAGCGAACAAGCAAGCTTTTACGCAAGCGTAAAATAGCTGCCGAGAGAAAATAGCATTATATCTTGGTAGAAACTGGCAAGAAAGTTTAACATAATAACAGATCAAGTTACGTGTGTTAAAACAATATTTAAAAAAAAATGTTGCCACGAGGGCGTAAACATGCCACGACCGTTTTTACTTTCTTCCCAATTTCTACCATCAGTTCTTCCTACCAAACATTTTAAATCAAGGTGGACGACGTTCTGGTCATATCCTTGACATGCGTTACATATTGATTATATATTCACCTTTGTAGCACGACATGCTAGAATTACACATCAGCATATAAATACAATTGTTCACCTGTAAGGGGTGCGTGTGCGTTAGCGTGTGCATCACAACACAATAAACTCTTCATTGCTACCATGTGTAATTATAAGATTGCCTTATCAAAGCGAAAAACTCAAAGAAACTGTTCAACAATTATTTTATTATTAAATCAAATTATTCATGGAATTTTGTATTTAGAAATTTTGAAATGTTGAATTTTGAAATTTTGGAATTTTGAATTTTGAAATTTTGAAATTTTGGATTTTGAATTTTGATGAAATTTTGAAATTTTGAATTTTTGAAATTTTGAATTTTGAAATTTTGAATTTTGAGAAATTTTGAATTTCGAATTTTGAATTTTTAAATTTTTGAATTTTGAATTTTTGAAATTTGGAATTTTGAAATTTTGAATTTTGAGAAATTTTGAATTTTGAAATTTTTGAATTTTGAATTTTGAAATTTAATATTGAATTTTGAAATTTTGAATTTTAATTTTGAATTTTACAATTTTGAATTTTGAAAACTCAAAGAAACTATTCATTACTACCTTACCATGTGCACTCAAAGAAACTATTCATTACTACCTTACCATGTGTAAATACTAAAGTAATATAAGAATCTGCTGCCTTCGGCAGCAGAATAAACCTATCGACTAGTGTATAACGCGGCGGTATATACGAGAATACCGCAATATAAATGGGTATTATTTCATAAAAAGGTATTATTCCATTAACATACAGATTACACTTATTCCATTCCAATACTTGCGGTTTCATTCAGTTTCACTTACGGTTTCATTATGCTCCGTAAAAAATCCCGGACGTGAAGATCCCGGAAATATTGCCGCATTCTACACTTTAGTAGACTGCTCTACTAAAACGTCATTTGAGGCAATAAAACGGCAAGCTTTGAACATTGAAAAATATGTGTTTATACCATTCAAGTTTTTTAGACGTGTTCCCTAGGAATTATTGTTGTAATGCATGCTTATTGTGGGCTACATGATTCACAGTCTGTTAACCATAGACATATTCTAAAGCCATATAAAAGTCAGCTTTCACTTTGACAGTGACAATCGATTGCACCCAATGCGTATGCATTTTAATAAGTTGTGACAATCATTTATGGCATATGAAATAGTTTGTACAGAACCTTTTAATTATCCATACAGAATAAAGCGCATTTTATTTACTATAGATATGTATTAGTAGATACGGTAGCAATGAGTCAACGGGTTAAATGTTGTTTTTTGTGTTTTGTTTTTTAACATAAGCTAACATAAGCAATTATGTAATAGACAGAGTCTGGTCTTAGCGAGTTGGATTATTTAAACACCGAGATGGGCGTAGCCCGTCGAGGTGTTTAAATAACCAAGGAGCTGAGACAGATTCTATCTTTTTTATATCTTTTTTGTAGCATGGTGTACTTAGTAACACTGTGACGTCATAGTGACCGTACTCTAAATTCCAATATCCGGTAGTTGTAGTACGGCATAGCCACGCCCCTTTAGTTACCCTAAATTAAACGATTTAATGCTCTGCATTCATCAAAGGAAATGTCACCGACTATGCTACAAGAGTCAATTATTGAGTCAATTCATCTACTAGGTATGCCAAGCACTAAACTATGTTACGGAATATGTGTTGTTTGATTTCTTAGACCTGTTTATAACCCACCTGTAGTGTCACCCATGCTGTTGTTCCGTCTTTAGAAATAGTGACATACTCCGGCTCAATGTCCTCTGCTATAGTTGTTATGGACGAATGTGTTGCTGGTGGTATGTACAGGGACGAAACTCGCAAATTGCGACTTAAATGAATAGGAAATAACTGTATGAAATGCGAACAGAAAATGCAGCAATTGCAGAACGCTGTCAACAAATCAATACAACGACTAGAAGGATAAATATATATGCAAGTTATGCAAAACTTACATATTTACAATAACGCGCGCATGTATGTTTATTACCTCGTGCGAATGAAAATATTTCTAATTTACATGTTTAAACTGAATAATTTTACGATAATTTGTTTTTTGTTTTTTGTATTTTGTTTTTCATAATTACCAAATGTATCAATTAGTTTCCGGTTAAGGTAAATGTGTTCAAACAATGAAGTCCAGTGTACATAATTATGGAACAATAATATTAGAAACAACAATTATATGGTTACTTGTATTTTGCCTGGCCTATATTATACTCATTGAAGTCCACGTTTCGCACAGATGGGTTGCCTGTCTTCTCTCCATGTACAATTGTCACGGAACCTTCGGGATCTGTGTACTGATTACCCTCATCCTTACCCGCGAGTCCCTCGTTTGCCACTACCAGAGAAGAGCAGTCGGGAGTGTATTGGACATGATCTGGATGAGGGCCGACTAAATGATAGGAAAAGAGTGTTTTGTTTAACACTTAAAAATAAAAACAATTGATGACGTTTACCTAAAGCACAGGACGGTGACGTTTGATGTTTGTCTACAATATTGTCTTGTCTTGCCCTCAATGGTTTGTTCTCTTGTTGCTCTGGCTTCTGCAAGTCATTCACCACCTTCTTTGTGGCTTTCTATGCTATTGTTTTTTGTTTTGTATTTATATATACACGATCATTTTGTGTTTTACTTGTATTGCCTATTAATGCTGCCTTGTGTGTTAGAAAGTAGTTCATGGCGGGGATTTCTTACACTGTCCCGTTTTAGTGGGATGAATTAGGGTAAGTGTGTGGTTTGGTGCACCCTAGAACCTGGTTTAAACCCACTTCGGACTTTTTTGCCACTGAACGTTCCAAGGCGGTAGCCCTATTGTCAACGCGTTTGTGTTTGTGTTGTCTAATTTGGCATCTTGTTCATCTTTAAAGTTGTTCTTTGATTCTGTGTATGTTATTAAATGCTATGGGGTTTTACTTCTTTTCACACAACCTATGTTATAGTGAGACAACAACCTCAGACGGAGATGAGATGATGAATTGAGTATACATATAATTAATTCAATAATAAATGTATAGGCACAATGATAGGTTGACATCTGTTTACGTAATTGGTGCAATAAATTTCAATCGTGTAAAACAATACTAAAATGTACACGTACCCGTAACAAATCTGTTCAAAACGACATCTGTTTCTCCAGAACCTCTTGTGAAAGTGTGGTAGTACATAACGTGGCCTTCATTAATGTCCGTCCTTGCAGCAAGTCCGACTGCTATCTCACCACCACATATGTCTATCGATCGAGGAACGCCCTCACCGACAGTGAACTTATGATTGAATAACAACTTTGGATTTGTTGGGTCAGCAATGTCTATCACGTGCATCAAATGACTTGTTTCACCTTTAAGCACAAGTAAAACAATCATTGTCATTTTAACAATAGCTTAATCAACATACAGTGTTGCAAAAGTGGTATAACACTGGTGTTTGCTTTTGTTTAAGAATTATTTTTTTTACCAAATCTTATTCAAATACCAATCAGGATGTATTAAGCCGATGCTAGAGTCATGAGAGCTGCATCTTATATTATAAACCGAGTCTGCTACTATATTTTCTTGTTTGTGCTCGTTACTTCGAAGCATCCATTTTTTGTATGTATTTACATTATTACAAACATTAATTGTATTCATTTAAAGCTATTTCTTACGAAATATATTGACTTGGCGATATTATAAACTCTACCCTGTACCATCTTACTAAAAGATAATGGATTTGTAAACTCAGTTAATGAACAAAATCAACGATACTGATTTAATTAGGTCTATAAAGATTTAACCATTTTGAAATACATTTATGAAATAAAGGATGTGCAGAGTTCATGGAGACAGATATTCTTCCTGTTAAGAACTGTGAACATTACGTGGTCCGAGTATTAACTTTCATACCCCATCCAACTGACAAAATGTTTTTAAACATCTTTTATTGTCGAAATTTATGTTATACAATCCTGCCACTATAATATTTCCCATCGCTTAATGTAATTAAGGCGAGACCACGTAATCAGTACACTGATCTAAGATCATGGTGGAACTTTTATGCGAATGTGTTGTATTCCCAATATCAACGACCTGTATCTATGCTGCTAAAAGGCATACAAATATACTACTATAAACATTTCCTGGGATTAAAATAAACGGAATTGTTCTCAGACATATAAATACATCAACTGATATTAATCTTTGTGTTCCGACATTATAATCTTTACAATAAACCTAATTACTAGACAGCTTACCTACGACATAGACAATCCTATTTACAACGTCGTATGCCGCATCAGTGGCTGTACCCAAATCGAGACCAGCATACACCTTAACATCCGCTGAGTTAATTGACGTGGGTAATTGTGTGTATGACAATTGTCGAAGTGTGTAATAGCCGAATGCTGCCTGAAGCAGGCATACACCAAGGAGGTATCTTGCAATCCACATTGTTCTCTGTATTAGTTACAGTATATATATTGTCACGTAAAAAAAATAGCTTAATACCGAGTCATGCTCTGGTTGAAGTTTACATGGGAAGAACAACGACATTCTGTTTCGTATTACTATGTTATTGCATTGTTTGCACAGATTTAACGATATTTCTGACCAACGGAAAAAAAATCTGCTGGAAATAATTCCCAAAGGAAATATGTCTAACTAAACCGATATGTTGGAATTTAAATTTCCTTGCGGTCTTCTTCTGTTCTGGTACACCATAATTTGCCCTCAAAGCAGCGTCCGAAAGAAATATAAAAAGATCGGACAGGGAAAGTAGCAATCAAGGAGGACAGTCAACCACAAAACACAGAAACAAACACGCAAACAGACAAACAAGAAGGCAAAAGTAATAAGAAATGCCAACGACATCACAAACACAAATGGGTTGATAATAGGGCTACCGCCTTGAAACGGTCAGTGGCAAAGTAGGCCACTGGGGGTTTAAACCGGTTCTAGGGTGCACCAAACCTCACACTTACCCTACTGTCATCCCATTAAAACAGGACAGTGTAAATAAAGAAATCACCGCCATGATCTAATCTCTAACCATCAAGGCAGCATCAATAGGCAATATAAGTAAAACACAAATATGCTCGTGTAAATATAATATAAACAAGATCTGTCGGAGAACAGCGCAGCTCGACTATTCGATTTTTCGGAGAATAATAAATTTATAGCTAGTATATACCATCAGAAAACAAGGCTACAACAATGTGGGGTGGGGTTGGGAGCACAACATAACTATGTGTAAGAATTGACCAAAACTATACAGAAATATGTATAAACAATAAAAATAAAAATAAATCGAGTTTTGAGTTGGGTGCGGGGTGGGGGTGGGAGAGAGGCGGGGGTGGATGGTGGGGAGAGTTGGGGTGGTGAGGGTAACATATATGTGTAAGAAGCTATGTAATAATTCACCAAAACAACACAAAAATATGAAGAAGAAAAACTAATTAAAAAATCGAGTTTGAGTGGGGATGGGGTAGAGGCGTCGGGTGGGGAGGGCAACATGTGTAAGAATTGACTAAAACAACAAAGAAATATGTAAAAAAAAAAAATATATTCAAGTGGGGCGGGGTGTGAGGCGGGGTTGGGGGCGGGAGGGGACAACATATATGTGTAAGAATTAACAAAAGCAACACAGAAATATGTAAAATAAATAAATAAAAAAATAGTTTCAAGTGGGTTTGGGGTGTGGGGGAGCGGGGTGGGGAGAGGTGGTAGTGAGTTGGGGGATGGGGGAAGGGTGCAACATTTATGTGTAAGAATTGACTAAAACAACAAAAAAGTATGTAAAAAAAAAAAAAAAAAATCTAGTGTAGTGGGGGTAAGTAATA
The DNA here is from genome assembly GCA_037043455.1 of Cyrtodaria siliqua. NCBI lineage: Eukaryota > Metazoa > Mollusca > Bivalvia > Adapedonta > Hiatellidae > Cyrtodaria > Cyrtodaria siliqua. The sequence goes on from JAWPHD010005122.1 coordinate 151,275, forward strand.
AAGTTTCAAGTGGGAGTAGGGTGTGTGGGAGAGCGGGGGGAGAGGCGGGAGTGGGTTGGGGGCGGGTGGAGGGGGCAACATATATGTGTAAGAATTGACAAAAACAACACAGAAATAAGTAAAAAAAAAAAAAAAAAATAGATTTTCAAGTGGGGTTTGGGTGTGGAGAGCGGGGGTGAGAGGCGGGAGTGGGTTGGGGTGGGGGTGAGGGGGCAACATATGTGTGTAAGAATTGACTAAAACAATAAAGAAATATGTAATAAAATCAAAGTGTGGGGCGGGGTGGGGGAGTGATGGTTTGAGAGAGGTGGGGTGAGGTGGGGTGAGGCGGTTGCAACATATATTTGTAAGAATTGACAAAAGCAACACAGAAATATGTCAAAAAAAATAATTATAGTTTCAAGTGGGTGTGGGAGAGTGTGAGAGCAGCAGTGGGTTGGGGGGGGGGGGGGGGGGGGAAGGGGGGGGTGGATGGGGCAACATATGTGTGTAAGAATTGACTAAAACAACAAAGAAATATGTAAAAAAAAAAAAAAATCAAGTGTGGGGGCGTGGTGGGTGGGGGTGATGGGGTGAGAGGCCGGAGAGGCGGGGTTAGGGGGGCAGGGAGGGTTGCGGGGGGGGGGGCAGGGAGGGTTGCAATATATATGTGTAAGAACTGACAAAAGCAACACAGAAATATGTAAAAAAAAAAAAGTTTCAAGTCTGGGGCGGGGTGGGGTGGGGGGTGATGGATAGAGAGGCGGGGGTGGGTGGGGTGGTGGGGTCGGGGAGGGTTGCAACATATATGTGTAAGAATTGACATAAGCTCACAGAAATATGTGACAAAAAAAAAAGTTTCAAGTCTGGGGCGGGGTAGGTGATGGGGTGAGAGGCGGGGGGTGGGGTGGTTGGGGGCGGGGGAGGGTTGCAACATATATGTGTAAGAATTGACTAAAACAACACAGAAATATGTCAAAAAATAAAATAAAAAAATATAAAAAAAAAAGGTGTGGAGGGGGAGTGGAGGCGGTAGTAGAGGGGGGTGGGGGGGGGGGGGGAGAGGGAGCCCATGACCCAATATGGGTGAAGTAATAAGATGCGTAATGCTATAACAATTCCCACCCAAAATTATAGATATATACATGCTTATATGCAAACCTAGATCTGCATTTATTGCACATTTTATGGGCCAATCACAATCTGGGTTCCATTGGAGCCCAGAATTTGCAGAAGACAAAATTACTTATCCAACCCTTTACAACATACTATAAGGAAACCAATTCCAAAATTTAGTTCACCTAGAACAAAACATGTAAGAGATATAGACTTGTAAACACAGCTTACACGCAAAATTTGATGTGAAACAGACATATTTTAAGGGCTATCAGAATTTGGGTTCCCATGGGAGCCCAGGGGTTAACAGGAACCAAAATTACTTAAGCAGCCCTTACGATAATGCTATAAGGAAGCTAATGGCCAAATTTATGCAAGGGTAAGAATTGTAAGAGATATAGACTTGTAAACACAGCTTACACGCAAAATTTGATGTGAAATAGGGCACATTTTATGGGCTATCATAATTTGCGTTTCATGGGAGCCCATGGGTTACAGGAACCAAAATTGCTTAAGCAGCCCTTAAGATAATGCTACAAGGAAGCCCATGAATAATCTGGTTGTGGTAGGATAAGAAATGTAAGAGATATAGACTTGTAAACACAGCTTACACGCAAACCTTAATGTGGGACGCCGACGCCGACGCCAACGCCAACGCCAACGCCAACGCCAACGCCGACGCCGACGCCGACCCCGGGGTGATTACATAAGCTCTCTTATTCTTCGAATAGTCGAGCTAAAAAGCAATAGCCTAGAAAGTCACAATGAAGGTACACAGTGACTTGGCAGAAGCCAGAGCAACAAGAGAATAAACCCTTTAAGGGCACGACAAGAAAGATCATAGACAAACGTCAAACGCCACCGTCCCAATGGGCTTTAGGTAGGCGTCATCATAGGGTCCTAAGCCTGTCCGGTCATCGTACAATTAAAGAGGAAAGCACAGTGGCGAACTGTAAAAGGATCCACCACCAAGCATGCAGTACGTTGTAAAATGATAAGGTTATTACCTCTTTTGGTGAACTTTTTAACAAGTTTAACAAAGATAGTATGAAAGTGATCATGACCAAGAATCTTACAAAGTTTATAAATCACATCCCGATAGAAATCAGGTTGTGATAGGTCCTTGTCACAGAAGAGTCCTTAAATTACTTTTATATTTTGAAAGAAGATCAGGGTTACGATAATATCATTTTGCAAAGGTTTTACGAAGTTTGTGGTAACAGTAACCCTGATTGAGTAGCTTTTTAGTTATACAAAGATTACTAATATTAAAGTCCTCATCTCGAGGACAAGCTCTTGAAAAAAGTTGAGACACATATACCCCATAAGAAGTTGCTCGGGGAACATTCCCATCCAAGTGAGGATAATTAACAATGTCAAAATCAAAATCATCTCTCTTGTCATTAATTTTGCTAATTATTTCACCATTTTCAATCGAGAGATCTAAATCAAGAAAAGAAGCGTTATTATCAGATATATTAGCTTTGTTAAGCATAAATATTATTAACCATAGTTGGAAAGAAAGGGTTGTCAATGTTCAATATGTCATCCAGATACCGAGAGGTTTCATTAAAGGCTTCAATAACATCTGCCTGTGTATCTGGTGAAAGACTCAACATGAAATCTCTTTCATAGCAAAATAAAAACAAATCTGCGACAAGTGGTGCACAGTTCGTACCCATAGGGATACCAACAATTTGTCTATAAACGGTGGTTCCATACCTGATGAAAATATTATCTAATAGGAAGATGAGTGCTTCACAAACTTCATTGCAAGTCCACATAGTATAATTGTTATAAGTTGTGTATCAAAGTCAGTTGATTTATTTACTTTAATTAATTTCGCTGATAAACGATGCATTGCGTAATTCCCGGTGAGTTTAAATGAATTACGACTGATTACAAATCATCAAGAAAATTGTATTGTATAAACTTTCAAGATATTTCGGGAATACATGCATCAATTTGTAAAATTTCAATTCACTTATTGACATTCTTCAATAACGACAAATACTTTGGCATTGATATGCAAAGGAAGTGCATGATGATTTAATGATATGCTGTGATAAACAATCTCAGAAAAATGTATTAAACATTCATTTTAGAAAATAATGTAATTTAAAGTGTAAAAGGCACATCCGATAGACAACTATTTTGTTTATTTTTCGGGAAATAAATATCGCATTTTAAAACGAAATCGCATTACTCTATACATGTGTTGTGTATTTATGATAATTACTATGCATAATACATTATTCTATAATAATGTGTCCTCTTTATATCCGAAAGGTTTGATATCATTTTACTCATTTTGTTTTTTATTTTTTATGGGAAATAATCTATAATAGAATAGTCGATTTATCCAGCGAAAACAAGATTTTGGATTTAGGTAGACGTCATGCTAAGGTTCGCAATATGTCAGGTCATATCATAACTCCCAAATGCGTGGAGGGTTTTGAAGTAAATCGGCACATATTACTCATCAAGATGACTTGCAGAACCCAACACCTGAGTTGTTTTTTTGTTCGTCTGTATTCATTTTCCGTATTTGCTTCAGCAACACTTCGTCGGGGGATATCGATTTACCAATTTCTGGTTGTGTTTGGTTTTAACGCCATTTATCAACATATTTTCAGTCATTTTCGGTCGGTTATCGTAACCGTGGCTTCTGTTACCAGTACTAACCAACATTCTGCAAGTAACTGGATTTTTATCCATTTGATACACTACTAATAGTTGATGTAATTGTGCCATTAAGGACAACTTGAAACCTAATAAATGAATAGGAAGAAATGGATAATTCTTTTGGAAGAAACAGAATACAGTGTTCGCCTAGTATTCTCACATGCATTGTCATAATCAAACCTTATCTATATGAAAAGAAACACACGTCAAATTAAAATGGATAGCACAAACTCTTTCCTTTATGTTGATGAGGTATTTAGGAAATCATGATTATTTCGTTTGTTGATGAAGTGGATATGAAGACTAGTTCTGTAATAATAAATGACTGAGATTTGAAACAATGTAACTGGTAAAAAAATTATTCCCGATTTTCCTTTGAATTATTTCATTTGAGATCGTTAAATCGTAGCAGCGTAATACTAATTCGTACGCACGGGATATAATTCGTGTGCACGAAATAATTCATACGCACGAACAAATTAATCGTGCCCATGAGGTAATTAACCAATCGGTGACCTGAACGCCATCTGTGGTATTGATACCCCTTCGCCATTGAGTATTTATACACCTCCCCATTGAGTATTGATACCCCTCCCCACGCTGTATTGATACTCCCTTCGCATTGAGTACAGCTATCCCTCCTCACTGAGTAACGATATCCCATTTCGAATAAATATTGATATCCTCTCCCGATTGAGTTCTGATTCCCCCTCCCGATTGAGTATTGATACCCGCTCATCGCCGAGTATTGATACCCCTTCCCGATTGAGTATTGATACACCCTTCTCATTCAGTACTGACACGCCCTAGCTATTGAGAAGTGACTCCACATTCAGTATCGATGAGTATTGATACTCCCTACCCATTTAGTTTTGATGAGCCCTATGCATTGATAGCCCTCCCCGTTGAGTATTGATACCACCACCATATTGATTATTAATTAATACCGTCCCCATTAAGTATTAAAACCCTCCACATTGTGTACCTATAAAATCTTTCCATCGAGTATTGATACCCTTCAATACTCAATGTGGAGGAGGTAATTGTATTAATATTCAATGGAGAGGTATTATAAATACTCAGTGTGGAAGGTGTTATCAATACTAAATGGGGAGTGGTATCAGTACTCTATGCGGAGTGGTTATCAATTCGATAATCAATATACGGTATCAATACTCAACTGGGAGGTTTTTAGATTCCAGATGTGAAGGGCGTATTGATACTCAATGAGGAGCGGTATCACTACCACAGGTGGCACATTATCTCGTGCCACTTGATATTACCTCGAACGCATGAAATATTTGTTCACACATGCCCTTCCGTGCTTCCGTAGATAACCTTACGTATACATGTACACATACATGCACATATGTACATGTATCTATGGCCGATATTTCTAACTTTCAGGCGTCACTTATTTAGCGAGTATCTTGTTAAGTTAAAACGATAATCGCTGGATGAGTGACGCTAATAGCTATTGACCAATAGACTTATGTGTCACAACAGGGCTTTATATGAAGGGACTGGTCTCCCACTTTTAAACCCGAATAACTTGTCTTCCGGTTCCGCCATTTTGGAAATTTACTGCAAATGCGAAGAATACAGAGGAAAAACAAGGTAAGAAAATCGGCTAACATCGATGCATTTTTAATAATTATAGGTTAATCCTTAGTGAAATCTTAAACATAAACTGTTTCTCTTTAACTGTATTGTCATATAAAGCCCTGGTCACAATAATCCTAATTCATGACTTCATTTTACAACAAATTTAAGAGTAAAGCTATTATATATATTAACGGATTCTGCCTTGAAACTTTGTTTCTGATGCTACCCCCTCCGATTAAAAGGGCTGTGCTCTTCGCGGTAGGGAACGTGTTTGAGTACACCAAAACAAAAATAATTTTATAAATAATAAACCATGTCACGAATATATTGCTATGTATATAGAAACTTTTTGTTGCAATGTCTTCTTATCTTACGAAAGCCTGAATATTTGTTTTGTAAAAGCGTAAGCAATGGGCCATTGTTTACAAAGTAAGCAAACATTCAAATATTTTATTAGTGGATACAATTGAAAATAAGATACCAATAAACATATTCTTGAATATATTGTAATCAGTCAGGGGTGTAACTGATTGAAGTTATTTTCTAATAACTTTAATGGGTTATTTTATCAATAATTCAGGAGTTTTCTCCCTTTGAATACAGTTCGATAGATAACTTAAATAAGTTATGAGTAAATGTAAACACCTTTCCAAGGGAAACAACTTATTTATATGATTGTTTAATTAACACTTCATTGTAAGATTTAAGTCCCTTGCTGGAATAACTATATTCAGTTATCAGTACTGCCCTGTCAACTATGCTAAATCAGTGAGCCTACAGAAAATGTGTTATGTTAAATATTTTAAAGTTATGAAAATGGTAAGTATGCATGAAATAGATCGCTATTATGGGTAACATGTTTGATAGAATATGTGTGAATAAAAAGGTGAAAACATGTTACAATTGTATGGGAAGTAACCCAATAGGTCTCTGCCATTAAGATGGTGTTCATTTTAATATACCATAAATTTAGTTTCTTACACATGTAAACTTAAAATGATACAGGTAACACATCAATAAAATGATCAACATAATCATGTAATATGTATAAACAGATTGCGAGGTGTCTCAGTCTTATCCATCAGGCAAAAGTTAGAAAAATAACTTGTTTAGGTTATTAGAGTTTTGGAGCTTTTTTTTCTCAAAATAACTGAAATAAGTTTCAGATATTCATCTGTTTGTAAATCTGTTTTCTATCAAAACAATAATATTCCTGCAACATCTGATATTTTTTATGGTTCTTTCATCTTTGTTGTTAACTAATTTGCCATAAATTCTTCTCTGCAAGGTTTAGCAATAGTTTATTCAAGCTTTTAATTGTCAGGGGTGTAACTGATATTAGTTACCTACTAATAACTTAAATGAGTTACATAATAATATGGAGAAAGTAGCAAAATAGTTTAAAGACGTTATTTCTGAAAAGTTCATCACCATATTTCACTTGTGGCCATAGGCATTGTTTTAGGGTAAAACATAACTTGTTAAAGTTATTTAGTAATAAATCAATTACACCTCTGAACTTATCCCCAAATTAAAACAAGACTGAAGTGTCTACATAATGTGTGTTGGACAGTCTTCCTTTTCAGTCGTATATGTTGGTCCCATTCCTAATCTAAACAAGACTCAGTGTTTTTGGGGGCTGTTTTAATAGCCGTTTTTCGGTCATATTTCTAATGCCAAAACATATCTTTTTTTTACCCAATTTTGAAGAAATAGAAACAATTTTGGTAAATATGTCACATTTATAGAGTACAAAACGCTTTTAATTGCCTCCGTTGACTTGGTGTACAGTTAACAGTATTAATGATAAAATTCTGACATTAATGTTTTAATGGATCTATTTCCTTGTTTACGAAAATTCGCGCTAAAATTCCCAATTGTTATGTTCCCAAAAAAACGAAAAAAACAACAACAAAAAACAACAACAACAACAAAAAACAAACACTGAGAGTTGTCAGAAGATAGCAGAGCTCACCTTGTGTGGGCAAAGTGGGAAAATTTCACCCCTCTTCTTAAGTAAGGTCCTAGAATCTCTGTTATGAACTATAGATTGGTTACTTTAACATGTGTTTCTTGTAAAATACGTGAATCAGAGAAAGCATTTTTTTTCACTTGAATTCAGAACATTTGATCAGCAAAAATCAACATGGCTTTGTAAAAGGTAACAATGACTAACAAACCTGCTAGAAACTCTAGAATCAGTCACTAATGATTAAGACAATGGTATATTATATCCACAAATATTGTATATCTTGTCTAACAAAGTGCATTTGATTCAGCTGAACTTGAGAGACAGTTAGTGAAATTGGAGGCTTAAGGGTTACAGGGTAAGATTTTAAATTGGATAAACGATTTTCTGACTGGACGTTAACAAGCAGTAGTTATTAGAGGCCAGTCATGTACGGAAAAAGACGTCTTAAGTGGAGTACCCCAAGGATCAGTATTGGGGCCTCTTTTGTTTATACTCTTTATAAATGAACTACCAGATATTAAAATCACATTTTTTGGCGGATGATACAAAGATTTTCAATTCATGTAAATATATGAATATATTACAAGATGATTTAAAAACATAACAATCATAGTCAAATATATGGCTTCTGAGATTTAATGTAGCCAAGTGTAAAATAATCCATTTGGTTATGATGCTCCAGAAATACTTACAAATTAAAACATATAGACATTGAAAATTCAGATTAAAAAAGGGATTGGGGAGTTATTATCAGTAAGAATAGAAAGCCAAATGAGCAGTGTAGTGCAGCAGCAAAGAAAGCGCTGCAACGATACGCTTATTAGAAAACAGTGATAAAATAAGCTTTTTTATTATATATACCAGTTATGTACGTCCTCTATTATAATATTGTATTCAGACTTGGAGTTCTTATTATCGTAAGGATATTGAATGTTTAGAAAAGAATACATCATCGAGCAACCAAACTAGTACCAGAGCTAAGAGATCTCAGATATGAAAAAATACTTTCAGCTTTAAATATGTACTCTTTTGAACAGGGACGTGTCAGAGGCGATCTCATCGAAACATTCAAGATACTGAAACATAAATATGATTTGGACTCTTCATCATTGTTTAAAGTTACTGATCATACCACACATGCAACGAAAGGACACAGTATGAAGTTATCTAAGCCGAGGCTTGTAAAAGGTCTGTCTTTGAGACAAAACTTCTTTACAATACGAGTGATAAATCAATGAAACAGATACACTATCATAAATGAATATCATCAGGATCACGAACATGTAAAATGATTGTCTGTTTACAAAGTGTACAGTTATATAACATTATTAAGTTACTTATATTTTTAAGTGTCATGGGTTTAACATTAATACTACATCACTCTGCAGTCAACGTGGTCATGCAGCAGGACATTTTCGTTTACAGTAATATTAAGTATGTCTATTTGCAAAACATAATGGCTTCCAGAGATGTGCTCTGTGCTTCTATATTTTTAAGGTACATAAAATATAACTCAAATAAGTTATATCAATGACTGCAGATCGAGGTTCAAATACAAAACATACACAATGGACAGGGAACTATTAGCATAATTAGCATATTAGAATCCAACTCTTCTTTCTGAAAACTGGGTCGTATTACAAATGATAAGCGGCATGTACAGTTTAGAAAGGTGTATTCACATAATATGCCTCTTGACTCTACTGTCACACCACACAGATTCGTCAGAACACAGATTCACAGAAACTCATTTATAAAATTTAAAATGTTATCAAAGTTATAAACAAAAAATGACATTTATGATGTTAATCTTTTCTGTTTTACAAGTAATCACATCATCAATATTATGCGGTTAAAATGTTTACCATTTTTAAGTTCCATTTAAAATGTTACATCGACAGGGTACATAGACAGTAAGTAGTGTTAACTAATTTAAGTTACTTGCTAAATAACTTATACGAGTTATCTAAATAACTTATACAATTTATCTAACTTAAACACGTTATTTCTTAATCTGAATGGTCCAACATAACTCCTACAAGTTATTGTTTATTATTTACCACACATATAAATAACTAGATGTATCAGGAGGTTGAATAATATGTCATTAGCTTAGTTTAAACGAAAGATTCCCCTATTTTTGTTGGGTCATCCTTGTGTTGGTTATTACATATTAATATGGATAATGAAGAAAAATAACTTAAATAAGCTATTTCTGAATAATTAACCACATTTCACGTGTAGCCATAGGCATGTATCTTTGGGGGTAAAACATAACTTGTTTAAGTTATTTAGTAAAGTGATAAGTTATTTCTAAAAATAAATATAAAAGTCGAACATGAAATGGAGCTTTCACAGAACACAGTAAACACAAAAACACGCAAAACGACAAACATTACGTGGTCCCGCCTTAATTCCATTAAGCGATGGGAAAGGTTATATTAGCAGGATTTTATAAGCGATATTTCGACAATAAAACACGTTTAATAAACATTGTTTATTGAAACAAAACGTGATAACCTGTTTAAAATTACATATTACATGTTTTAATTTGACAATTTGCAAACGTTTTATGCCGGAATTAAGGTTTTAAGCCAACCCCGTAGTGGAGTGCGTAGTCCAGTGCTACAGCGCCGAACTCCAGATCGAGAAGTGGTGGGTTCGATCCTCGCCGCGGCCACGTTATTTATCCTTGAGCAAGATAATTAATCCACATTGCTTAGTACTGGTTCTATACAGGAAGCCATCGAGAGTGATTAATATAAGTTGCAATAACTTGTTTCGCAATCGATGTAAAAATAAATATGTTTTAACTATTAACCCCGTTTTCCCTTCTTGGAGCAGGGGTTGGATGGGGTATGAAAGTTAATACTCGGAACACGTAATGGTTAATAAGGAATAAAGGTATCACACACACAAAACAGATTGACAGTAGGGCTATCACCTTGGAACGGTCAGTGGCAAAATAGGCCGCTTGGGGGTTTAAACCAGTTTATAGGGCGCCTCACACTTACCCTACTTCATCCCAAAATACGGGACAGTGTAAATAAAGAAACCCCGTCATGAACTATTCTCTAACCAAGAAGGCAGCATGTGTTTAACATGTGTTTCTTGTAAAATAATTGAATCAATATTCAAAGAAAGCATGCTTGTTCACTTGAATTCAGAACATGTGATCAGCAAAAATCAACATATCTTTGTAAAAAAAGGTAACTACAGATGTTGTATATCTTGACTACCGAAGTGCACTTGATTCAGTTGAACATGAGACTTTTATTGAAACTGGATACAGGCTTACGGGATACAGGGTAAGGTCTTTTAATGGATAAAAGGTTTTCTTACTGGACGTAAACAAACAATAGTTATTAGAGGACAGTCATCTACAGAAAAAGACGTCTTAAGTGGGGTACCCAAGGATAAGTATTGGGGCCTCTTATGTTTATACTCTTTATAAATGAACTACCATATATTATTGGCAGTAAATCACAGCTTTTTTGTGAATGATACAAAGATTTTCAATTCCTGTAAAAATATGAATATATTACAAGATGATTTAAATACATTACAATCATGGTCAGATCTAGGGCTTCCGAGATTTAAGTAGCCAAGTGTGAAACAATCCGTTTTGGTAATGATAATGCAGAATATATAAACAATATAGATATTGAAAATTCAGATTCAGAAAGTGATTTGGGATGTATTATCAGTAAAACTGGAAAGCCAAGTAAGCAGTGTAGTGCGGCAGCAAAGAAAGCGATGCAAGGTCTCGGTTATTTGAAAATAATTTTTAAACACTCTGATAAAAAAATCTTTATTATTATATATACCAGTTATATACGTCCTCTATTAGAATATTGTGTTCAGGTTTGGAGCCCTTATTATCGTAAGCATATTTCATGTTTAGAAAAAATATACCACCGAGCAACCAAACCAGTACCAGTGCTAAGAAATCTCAGAAAGACTTTCAGCTTTAAATAAGTACTCTCTTGAACAGAGACGTGACAGAATCTCATCGAATGATTCAAGATACTGATTTGGACTCGGGATTTGGAATATGGGACACAAGAGGTATTGCCTATTCCTTAAATTCCCATAAAAATGTAAATGTAAAACCGAACATACGGCAAAATACAGCGGTGTTTCGAATATTTGGTGAATCGTTAAAGACCTAGATATTAAAGGTCCAGCGATTAACCAAAAACTCCGAAAAAAAACACAATACAAACATATGTACGCTCTGCTTTGAGTAACGAGTCTTGTTGATATTTAAGACATGGGTCAATTTGTATTGCCAGGAAGGCTATCCTATTCAGGAATAAGATGGACATTCTTGAAAAGAGATAACTATGAATGTTTGAAAATGGATACAAAAACATATATATTTGCTGGATGGGATCGTTAACTGTATCAGTTGATAAATGTATCGCATCGTGAGCCCTGTATATCGTGATACGTATCGTATCGTCATGTAGGAGTTTCGTTGCTGCCCTATCAGATATGGCAGTATAAAACAATGTTCGATGCTATCTTCAAAAATATAAAGTATCAGGTAGTATTTAGCGAATACCTAATACAATATGCAAATAATATTTGCTATTGAAATAAAACTTGTTATTTTGTCATTAACACCGGTGCTAAACTAGATAAGCTAAAAAGAACAAAATACATGTATAAACAGATACATTATCAAAATGAATATCATCAGGATCACGAACATGTAAAATGATTGCCTGTTCCAATCAGGTTTTTAAAAATAGAACAACTCAAATTAGATTTCATAACTGTGTACAGTTATATAACTTTATTAAGTTACTTATATGTTTAAGTGCCATGGGTTTAACATTAAGAGGGCATCACTCTGTAGTCAACATGGTCACTCAGCAGAACATTTTTTTAAAGTAATATTAACTAGAACTACCAGTGAAGGTGATGAATACCCCGCGTTTTTGCTCTAGCCGATGATGGGCAAAATCAAGAATAATAAATGTTTAAAATATGTGTTAATTTTTTAATGTAAAAGAAATTCTCATTAAAACAAAGGTCCAAAGTTGTGTAAAAAAATTAATTGCAGAATCGAAAACCCATAAATGCAGAGATACATCATACCATCACGTGTGAACTGTATATTAGGTGTAATAACAATCCTTGAAACGTGTTAAAGTGAAAGCCACATGAAGTTGATTATTCAAATAAATAATTAGTCAAATAAAGGGTCACGATTCTGTAATAAATTAGGCATCAGCAATTTGTTATTTATAAGGACATAAGGTAAACAGTTGTTATGTGTACATGAAGTTTGGGAACGCTCAATTCGAAAATGTTTGAGAAAAAGTCAAACAAATGGCCATAATTCTGTAATAAATTAGGCAATCAATGATGGGTGATGTACAGGGAAATAAGGTCATCAGGTGTTATGTGTATATGAAGTTTGGGAACAATACATTCAGAAGTGTTTGAGATATGCAAGTATTACAACTGTGTTACGCGACGGGACGGGACGGGACGGGGACGGGACGGGGACGGGATATAAAGGGACATAATTTCATCAGTTGTTATGAGCATATGAAATTTGGAAGCAATCCATTCAAAAGTGTTTGAGATATGCAAGTATTAACAATGACGACGGGACGGGACGAGACGCGACGGGACCCGACGGGATAAACATGTGTTGACGGGACGCGACGCGACGGGACTGGTCGCGAGGGGACACAAATGTGTTGACGGGACGCTACGGCACGGGACGCGAGGGGACAACATTGTGAAAGCGGGGGTATAATTATGTTTATGTGCAAAAACAATGGCTGCCAGAGATTTACTCCTTGCTTCCATATCTTGATAAAACAAAATAACTCAAATAAGTTATATTATTGACTGCAGATCGAGTCTCAGACTCAAAACATACCCAATGGACATGGAACTATTAGCATGATTAGTATATTAGAGACCTACCTCTTCGTTCTGAAAATTGGCTCGTATTAAAAATGATAAGCGTTATGAACATTGACAGTTTAGAAAGGTGTATTCAACTAACATGCCTATCGACTCTGCTGTCAGACCACACAGACCACACACACTCGTCAAAACACACAGACTCGTCAAAACACAGATTCACAGAAACTCATTTATACAATTTAAAATGTTATCAACGTTATAAACAAAATATGACATTTATGATGTTAATTGTTTCTGTTTTTCAAGTAATCACATCATCAATTGTATGCGGTTAAAATGTTTAACATTTTTAAGTTCCATTTAAAATGTTATATCTGCAGATTACATATACAGTACCTGGTGTAACTGATTAAAGTTACTCGCTAAATAACTTAAGCAAGTTATCTAACTTAAACAAGTTATTTCTTAATCTGAAGG